>VOPJ01001391.1:0-20821 GCA_014673585.1 Semibalanus balanoides
TGTTCAAACCCCCCCCCCCAGTGGGGCGCGGGTTAAGGATCGCAGGGGGCCCCCGAAATTGGCCCAGATACCATTTACATTAGGTAAATGTCTTTCAAAAGGTCACAGAGAAGCCCTCGAACCAGGCGAGGGAACACTTTGGTACATACATGCCAAGGGCCCTCCGAGACAATGCAGGGCTTTCGAAGCTAACCCAGGGGTCCTCTTGGGCATGTCCAGGGGCCTTTGAGGCCACTTAGGGGCTTACAAACCTGTCCAGGGGCCTCTCAAGCATGGCAGAGGCCATTGAGCTCACCCAGGCTCCCAAAAAACAGCGGCCACTCGAGTCTACTGAACGGCCCATTAGAGTCTGTTGAAAAAAGTTGAAAAATATAACTGTTAAAAAGGATCCCTCACAAAATAAAGTGTTGTGAATCCGAAGAGTTTTTCAAATCCAGGGGTATATTGGGCACAATGATGCCTTCCCCCCCCCACCCCCCTCATACACGCACTTCTGAAGGTCTGGCTGCGCTACTGATTGCAAGCACCGACTGCTACAAGCGTTGAACGCATATAAACTTTTACTTGAAATATCTCTCAGTAGGAATCTTTATTGTTTAAGGGACGTATTTAGGGGAGAGGTCACTCAACTATGCCCTCCCCCCTTCGTGGCTTAACCCGCGAGTCACTGGGGGGGTTAGCCCCCCCTGGGGAATATCTAAAATATCTAACGAAACAATGCAGCTATCAACGCCAAACTTTCGTACCGACCGGGCATCTTTTTCACACCCTTTGCATTTGTTTTTTTATTTCGTCAGGAATTTTTTTTGGGATAAAGCTAAAGTTATAGTGACGTCACCTACATACGATTTTGACACCAAAAAATCAGCTAGAGCTTTAGGAAGACTGTACGAAATGTCATGTACTTAGACAAAATGGAATCGAAATAGGGAGAAACGATAGCAAATGTCAAGGGTACAATATGACTATCTCAGATTTTTTTTAAAAAGTGATTTTTTGACCGCAAAATTTTTTTCAAAATTTTACTTTTTTTTGAAAAAACGAACCGAAATCAAACTTTTAAAGATAATTCATAAAAAACCGGAATATATGTAAAATAACTATACATATTCCAACAACCATACCAAATATTTCAGAAAAATGATCTGGTATTTTTTCGACTGAGTGGATGACACTAAGGTATAGGGTAAATCGCGACGTCAAATTTTGAAATTTATTTTTTTGTCCTTTTTTGACCAGATACAGACAAATAAAGGGCAAGCACTGTGTTTCTGCAGACAAAACCGGTCTATAAAAATGCATTGATTTACTTGGTTTAAATCAATTTCAACTTTTGACATTTTGTGACACATGACTTTGACCTTTACTTGACCTTTCATTCACGTACCTTAAATCAGGTGGTAAAATGAAGTATCAATTTCGTGTTTCCTACACGTAAAATAGTATGTACAACATGTGTTGCAGATGACTTTCGTATAATTTGTTTGGCCATAGTGACCTTATGTGACCTGACCTTGACCTTGACATTTTGCCAAAAATCACGATAAAGCTCATTCTGGATTGTGTCATACATTTGAGAGCATTCCTGGGTATCATGGTTGCAACCGAAATTGCTTTGAAATGGAAAATATGGTGTATAATTATGTCTGTAATTTTGACCTTTGACCTGACCTGTGACGTCACCACTGACTTCTAGGGCAACACAAATTAAATTTTACGTCGATGAATTTTCCCTGGGCTTATCGATTGCCGTTTGATTTAGCGCGATCGTCTGATTGGTTCCAGAAGATCAAGGGGGGGGGCTAAAAATGCCCCCCAGTCACTCGTGTTACCAGAAAACTACCCCAGTGACTGCCGGGTAAAGCGCCCTCATACCACCGTGGCGCCTTCGGCTTCATTAAGTGGCACCTTCACATTCATCGAAGGTTCTAGACCAATTTTGTTTTAGATCAGGCAAAAAAGCATGCTTCTAAGACCCAGTTTGGTCTAAAAGATACAGCAGTTGCATTTATTTTCGTGCATCTGATCACTAAAGGCCAAAATTATTATTTAAAAAATGACGTTCATGAGTAGTTATAATTAGTCAGTAAAAATATCAATATATTGCTTCGAAATTTAGTTTAGATATCGTCCATACGTGGCTCTCTGATATATTTTCCGTATTTAATAGCTTACAAAATTGTAAGTTAAAAACTTATAAAAAACAGTTTTTGAGATTTTCAATGGTCGATAACCCAAAATATAGCAAATCCGAGATAACCATTTTGAGAAGCATGCTTCTTTTTTATTTCTTTTGGCGTTTGCTGTTTGATATGTACTTAACACAAGTATTTTTTATGATTTTTCAAACATTTATCGGTTTTCCACAAGGATTATCGCACTCGTAAATATTCACGACAAAAGCAGTATGTGTTTCCATTAATTTGATAATATATAATATTAATTAGAAATAAGTAATGAATCTTAGCCATACCAAATTTAAAAGTGCTATTTCATATGGGTTCCCCTTACAA
Organism: Semibalanus balanoides; assembly: GCA_014673585.1. Lineage (NCBI taxonomy): Eukaryota > Metazoa > Arthropoda > Thecostraca > Balanomorpha > Balanidae > Semibalanus > Semibalanus balanoides. The sequence continues at coordinate 2,514 of VOPJ01001391.1, forward strand.
ATTCAAGGGAGCACGATACCCCGATGCCACCGCCCTCGTTCCGCCGCCTCTGCCCCTGGCTGTAATATAGTATAAAATGATGTAAAGAGGTAAGCCTGAAGATTTTAGGATATTTTAGAGTGGATTGTAAATAGACATTTGGGGCAGCCATTGAGGACAGCCAAATTGTACCCGGTAATCATGGGCTCATGGTTACTCCCCTGGCTGTTTGCAAATTAATGTTTCATCCTGTAATGCTGCTCACCTCGGTTATATCAGGTCAGGTCACTGTGTCAAGTCAAGTGACCTCAAAACCTTTTAAGGTCATGTCACAGCACAGTGTTTGACTGAGACTCAGACAACACAGAGACTCAGGAAATCTAATTAGGTCATATGTTTTACAACTCTGCTAGCTCGGATTCTAATGTATCGATGACCTGGAGTTCGTGTCAGGTCGATTTCGTGACCTCCCTACTAAAAGAGGTCTATTCAAAAATGTTTATAAAGTCACAGGAAATGACTTATCCCACCATTGGCTTAGAGGGGGGGGGCGAAAAACGCCCTCCCCCTCAGGGACTTTCCTAATAGCTCACAAACGAACAGCGCTATCAACGTGAAACTTTGGGTACCGTATCCTACATTAATTTGACGTCTTCAGCGCAAAAATTGGAAAGTTTCGTAGATGTTTTTTTCGAGTTATATCAAATTTAGTGACGTCACTACACACGATTTGACGTAAATATCAGCTAAGCTCTAACAGGCTGTACAAAGACCATTCCATTCGAAAAGGTCTGAAGATAGCAAATGACAAGGGGTAGAAATTGGCAGTCTCGGATTCTCATTTTTTATTATTTTGACCTCTATTTTTTTTGAAAAAATGCCCACAACATCACATTTTTAAAAATATTTCCAAAAAACGGAAGATATGTTAGAGAACCACATATGTACAATACCCAAAACGAATTTCAAGGCAATATCTGTATTTTTGAATAACTGATTGCTCCCCAGGTGTGATAACCTCATGACGTCATTTTTTTTGAAAGTACGTTTTGGGGGCTTTATCGACCAGATATATACAAATAAATGGTACCACTGTATTGCTGAGACAAAACTGGATACGACAAATAACTTTTTGTATTGACATTTATCCATTTCTAATTTTGACCTTTTATGACCTTGCCTTGACCTTAAATCGGGTCAAGTGTGCAAATGGCTGCTATAATGGAGTTTTATGTGTAAGATAACCCATAAAACATGTGTCGCATGATCTCTTGCCAATAGTGACCTGACTTGACCTGATCTTGACCTTGACCTTTGATTACAATTTCACTTTTGCTTACACGGGAGATGCACCATACCTTTGAGAGCACTTTTGGTGCGATAATTGTCTCAATATACGGATTTGGATCGGAAGTATGGCCCAAAAACTCCAAATGTCTAACATTTGATCCTATTGACCTTACTGTGACGGCTGACATATGACCTTATTTATAATTTTTTGCGTGCGCTTAGAGTAATCTCATTGCGAGCTTTCGATTGCCGTCTTGCGTTTTTGGTCGCCTGCGGTTATTGGTTCGGAGTAAACGAGGGGGGCCGTTTTTCCCCCCAGCCAATGGCGTTCGGCTGAGACCCCAGCCAATGCCGGGTTAATTTGCCAACTTTTTCTCACCAGACCCACCGTTATTATGCCAAATGAAAGGATACATGTGACAGTGTTGTACTGTGACTTTTACAGTGCCAAATGATAACCCGGGTTCATACGTAGGGGAGAGTGGGGTATGACGGCCACCATATCTTAGGTTAATCGCGGCAAATACGACTGGTGTTTTGCATGTTACGACCTCAAACAGTTATCTTGCATTTGTCCTGTAAGCAGGGGCGTCGCCACAGGGGGGACGGGGGGACACCGTCCCCCCAGCCGTTAGGCTGGGGGGATTATCCCCTGCCAGTTTCGGACAGTCTTCCCCAGGCATTTATCCGGCAGTTCACTCGAACAATGCATTTTTTTTCAATATTTTCGTATACACAAGTTTTGTTATTGCTTATACAAATTTTTAAAAAAATGAAGAAAAATTAAATCCATTAAAGTGTAGCGGCAGAGCCTTTCCCTTGGCAAGTAATTATTGCCTTGCTCAGGAGCCGTTCCCTTACATACAAACTTGTAGGGCGGACATGTTAGTTCTGGCTTGCCGCAGCTCCGAAAAAGACAACGCGAACGCAAGACGCAACATCGGCACCGGAACCATGCTCCAAGTGGTGCCCAGCTTCTGACCGATATCTAATGATTAGTGGGAACCAGCAAGGAGAAGGGAGGAGCGAGTGAGAACGCCTCCATCTCCGATCCCCGAGCCATCTCCCCAAGCTCCCTGCAAGATACACAGGGACCATTTATGCGCGTAAAAGTCGTAGGCTGCCTCTCGCTGCTTTCACATTATTTACACTGTTACAGCACTGGCGGATCCTGGGGGCATTTAGAGCCGTGCCCCCCGGCATAAAGTGGCCTGTTTGCCCCCCCCCAAACGATCAAGCCTCACAAAAAACAATCGGTTATCATGTATAATGGCTTTGCCTTGGGAGAAACTGTATCAAGTTAACAATTGTCAGGACAATTTAAAACATTTTATCGTGCAAAAGCCTTTGCAGCAGTCAAAATCCATCTAATCGCAGTAAAACAAAGCTGGAAAATTTCACAGCCGCTTTGCGGCAAGTTTTCGCCAATTGCTTATACAAACTTTGTCTTAGTTACTTATCCTTACAAGCCGAGGCACACTGTCTATATTGATGGGTTTTATAGGTAAACCGCGTATCAAATTTCGCGCCGCGAAGCGGGCGAATATCTTCAGTGCGTATCTACTATAACATGGGAAATTCATATTGAAATGCTGCAAAAAGTTTTTTTTTCGTCATTTCAGCTGACCCCCACTTAAAAACTTCGGCGCACCCCGCGAGTCGGTTTGAGATAAACGTTATTACTACTTATATGTGTATATTCCGTAGCATGTACGCTACAATGTATTGCGCTTTTGCATTTTTAAATGTTTTTTAAGCTCTAATACCGAAAAAGGTGACCGGCAAAAATCCAGGGAGAAAAAAAATTATGTACCTTTTTGCCAAAAAAGTTGCCCCACAACCGACGGCTGGATCCACCAGTGTCCGCCCCCCCCCCCACACTCAAAATATCATGGCGACGCCCCTGCCTGTAAGCGAGTTCCTTCTTGTAAATAAATATGATATAGGCAATTTCTGAGAAGTTGGCAAAAAACTGTCTTGCACCACCTCATGGGGTAAGACGATTTGTCTTTTAGGGTAAGACGATCACGCTTTTACTCGGGCGGCACTGGGAACTCAAGCTGAGCGCGCGGTGCTGGGGGGATTTAATTTTCACTCCCCTCGTATCTTCCGAACCAATAACCACTGCGAGACGCGCAATGTGGCGATCGAAGGCTCTCAATGAAATTAACGGTGATGACCCTGAATGTGCCAATCAAAATAAAACGAACGAACGAATAGGTAGACGTTGGCGGCTCCAGGGGGGACATCTTGGGCCATGCCCCCACCCCAAGATTAAAAATATTGATCTGCCCTACATTGCTGGCGTGCGGTTTGACGATTGCGCCCCTACCCCTCCCCCCCCCGTTCAACAGCTTTTGTCTTATGGCTGCTGCTGGCCTGCTACCCCACCGCTCAACAACTTTTGGGAAAAAGTCCACTGGATATGCCTGCCTCCAAAAAAACTGCTAGATCAGCCAGTGCAAAATGAATACTATATAATAGATATCGAAGATAAATTTGCAGCACCTTATGCCATGCATCAATTCTGCTTCAAAACAAATCTCAATGAAATCGATATAGTACGTTTGGTTTAATGGCGTTTTATTGACGTCATGGCATGCCCTCTTTGGTAGAAAAGGATAAATGTATGACAAATCGTACAACGTCAAGTTTTGATGCAAATTGCAAATTTAAAACGTTAAAAGAAAGAAAATGGTATTGTCTTCAAAATGGCTATTTAATATCTGCGTATTGGTAGTTCTTAACCCCAAAACTAAAAAAAGGAAGAAATACACGGCACCCCTCAGGTGCCAAAAAGACGCCCCCTGTACCTGCAGCCCGCCCCCCTTCATTGAAAATACTGGACCCGCCATTGGTCCAGTGAATACAGCTCAATATTGTTGCGCCGCTCTGCGGCGCAGTTGAATTACAAATTGTATTACATGGAGGTAAAAAAACGTGCCGTTCCTCTGCACATATATGGGTTATGCTTTTATTTTCCTATATGACTGGGCATAATAGTTCGCTTTAACATTTTTTACAACACTTTTAAACGCACAGTGATATGTTTAGAGGTCTGCGCCATCCGCAATGTGACGCATTGATGACAATGCATATCCAGGGCAAAAGACTCCAAATTTTCGCGCCGCTCCGCGGCGCAATTTATCTGGAAGTTGCAGGTCTTGAGCCTTACAAATATTTAATGTTGGTATAGCTTATTCCAAATTGGTGTCGTTGGTTCCAAAGCTGATATGGCAGTTTGCTAACTCCAGATTCTAAAAGTTGGTATTGCCCATGACATGGCATGTCGTCATATTACATTATTCATCCTTGTAACGTGTCCTTTCAATTTGTATTCGTTTTGTTTGGCCCTTTGAACGCTTGGGAAGGGAGCCCTGTTAACCCGCGCCCCACAAGGGGGTTTGAACACCCCCTCATGTTTTGTCAAGATAGCGAAAAAACGGCGCGCGTAGCCTAGCGCCGCCAAAATTTGGCAATAACTATTCACTGATTCTTTCCGGACATTTGAAAAAAATCAAGTTTGTGTCAGGGTCAGGTAAGGGTCACCAGGTCAGGGTCAAGTGACCCTACCTACAAAAACGTTTGCGGTCGTGCCGTGACTACAGGTTTCGAAGGGATCGATATCAAACTTTAAGGATTACATTAAGGGTCATTAGTATCTACAAAAATGTTAATCTCGGATTTGTGTATCGGTGACCTTAGGTCGGGTCAATTTGCGATTCTCCCCATTATAAGTCAATGAGATAAATATTCAAATTATTTTTTGTCACGATATCAGTCCATTTCCTTCTGGATGATGTTATCCTACGATATTATGTATGATCCAAGTTGCAGGTTTTGCTCAGGGAACCTACGGTGTCATCTGAGTCATCCGAGGTCACCAACACCTTTTTGTCAATAACTCTGGCCATAATGAAGATCGAGAACTGCAACTTACACCAGTGTGTTTGTCTCGTCAAGGCACATCTACTGATATGCAGCATGACCTACTTGGCTCACCACTTGACCTTGACCTGAGGTCATCTTTTACGTTGACCTAACATGATTAAATGGTACATATTCCCAAGCGCCTTGACGAGACAAACACGATGGCGTAAACAGTATGGCGTTATATTTGCTAGATAAGAAGTTATTCACGAAATTGTTTTTTGCCAAAATTCGTTTTTTTAACTTTAATGACCATTAGAGCATAAACTATTGACCTGAGGTCATTTTTGAAGACCTGGATGCGATTGCAAATTTCATTGGCTAGCGATTGTCTTTTTAACGTTTGTTTCTAGATAGCATAGTTTCCGAAATATTTGGGGTTTCTGGAGCGATGTCCTAAAATGGAATTTGACCTTCCCGATGACCTCTGGTGACCTGAGTTTTGTCGCGTCTGAGCGAAAAAAAACAAACAAAAATAGTTTCGGAAATGATTTTTGGATACGGTTCGGAGGGTGTTTTTTTTGTTTGGTCTACACGCTGCGATTGGAGCAGGAGTTAGAGGGGGTGTTCAAACCCCCCCAGTCGGGCGAAGGAAATGCAGAGGCCCAGTGGGGCGCGGGTTAACGCTCGGGAAGAGGCACTTTTGAGTCCCCCCTGGACGAAATCCTGGATACGTGCCTGGAAGAATCTGTCCCCCCTCCCGGATGTTATAGCTCGAATACAATGATATAGATTTCGACGTCAATCTTCAGAACCTCTTGCTTTATCAATTGTACGTCTTATCACAAAATTACACTGCTTAAAATCAAAACGTCGTATGGATGATTTGGTGTGAAAGAATTGTCACCGCAGCTCTCTCCGTTGCCGAGCAATGGACAGCCAAGTGTGACGGACGTGTCACAGACACATCCATCCAAAAATATGCACCCACTGTCTGTGTTAAAGTTTGGAGAACGTGCGACGTTTACTGCACTCGTGACGGGCGCATCCTTGCGTTTTTTGGGCTGCGTCCGCTGCCGTCAGAAAATGCACATGCACTGGCGGACTTTCAGAATTTTGAGCGATTGGGAGTCAACAAAGTCAACAAAGCAAAAGCTGTCAATTGATCAAATTAGCTTCCAACTCTTCACTGCACGTTGAACATATTGCGCATCGCGCAATGCGGGCCATCTACTTGCAATGCAAATTATAAAGTACTTTTGGAGAAAACGACGTTTAAGTGACGTCATGTCGTGCCATTTTCGAGGGAAAAATTATAAATGTTTGCAAATTGGTAGACATTTTAAGTTTTTGAGCAAATTGCAAGTAAAAAAAAATAAAAAAATACATTTTTCCGAAATTGTATCTCAGATTTTCATAATTTTGACGTTTTTATCCCCTCCCCAAAAATACTCAAAAACTTGTGGCGTTTTTGTAAAAAAACACAAAAAAACACACACACACTGTACTGCTACTGTACTATAGTTATGTGGGCCCCCAGTGACTACAAGGGTCTCCTGATTCCATATGCCCCCCCCCCGGGCAAAATCCTGGCTACGCCCTAGCTGACAACGTGAGGTCATAGGCTGGAACTGGAACTACAGGTCCGTCGGGTCTAGGTTTCAGCCTTTTATTGTGAACAATAACCGGCTTTCTGCTACCAAGCAGACGAACCCTATGATTCAGGTCAGACAACTTGGCAGTCACGATTGCTATCTTCCAAGGTCTCACAACTTGCAAAACTGGCCACGTCTTACCACACTTTTGAACAAGCACACAGAATCACCTACTTAAACCTGATGCTGTGTTAGTTTTTTTCACTTTCAATCTTTGGTTGCGCTGATGTCGGCTGTTGGACACTAGAATCGAGATGTCATGGGTTAATTTGAGACGCTTTGTTAGTTTTTCTAGATCTAGGTACTCGGTCACGGTGGGAGCGTAGCTGACGGCCTCTGAAATTGGAGGCTGGAACGAGCTCCGGCCGCCCCGGCTACACATCGCTAAAGATTATCGTTCTGAAAAAAATAAAGGCGATTTTGCAAAGGACATCCACATAGGTATGTATGGCTGACGTTTTACCTTTGATGGCTCTGGAGACCTTAATATTGATCTGACCTAAATAGTGACTGAGATTCTTCGATAGAAGTTGTCACTGGCTATATAAAGCACTGGCTATATCAAGCTGGCTATACAAAGCACTGGCTATAGCATAGGCTATAGCGAGTCATTGTCCGCTTGTCGCTATGTTGCGCGATTTTGAGATCTTATGTATGTACCTAGGGGGCCAGTATCCGCCTCTTCCCCCTTCGTCGGTTCCAGGCTCGCACGGACCTCGTCGTTGCGGGTGTTGACAAATACAATATGCCCTCTAAATTATGAAATGTTTTGTCTTGAATGAGACCGAACCAGCTTCACATAAAAATATGACTAAATCCTTCTTAAAACCTCGTTTTAAGAGGCTGTGTTTCCATAGCTCAGAATTTACAACGGGACCGCTGATAATACAGTAATTCTGGCGCGCTCCTAGCCGCAACTCTCAACATAAAGCAGAGCTCCGCAACTTAGCATCACCTTAACCCGCGTCCCACTGGTAGTGGGGGGGGGGAGTGGGGGTGTTTGAACAACCACTCCCCTGCCTGTGGTTTTATCAAGATGACGAAAAAACGGCGGCACGTAGCACCGCCAAATTTGGCATAACTTATCATTGATCCTTTCCACACATTTTGCAAAAATTCAAGTTTTGTGTCGGATTACTATGGATTTCAGACCGCTTGAGACCACGTTTTTTTGGCAATAATTTGTCTAAATCCAATCCAAATCAAATTTTCGCACAGTCTATTTTAGCCCAGGCGCCAATTTCTGTTTGTATAGTATTCTGTTCAAACCATCAACAGGCGGACCCAATTATGGACGGAGTCATGTAGCATTTTCGAATTACCTAAATACGTATAAATACAAATACACAGTCATAATACACAGTCATAATACACAGTCATAATATAAAAACGAGAACCATCAATTAATCACATGCTAGCCACAAATACATATCGCCTGTTTTTAAAACTAGCTTTGCCCCAAACAAAATCAGTGGAAGGGCAGCTTCTCAAGAGCTGGTTCACGGACCCGTGGCAAGCGACAAAAACATCCCATCTTAAATTGTGGGGTTTACCCTGGGCCCTGGGACAGCAGCACAGACGCGATCGGGTTCTTGTGGCACAGCCAGCGAAACATTCCAAGAACTTCGCACGAATCAATCAGACCCGAAACACATTGTACAGGATAGTCAGGTTCCATTAAGCACAGTGCTGATCATGCGTAAAACGCCAAAATGAAGCAGCAAAGCAGCATAGTCAAGAGACACGAATGGGCTGCTCGAGTGTGTGGCCAGCCTTTTACGTTTACGTTTACGTTTACGGCCAACTGTTTACGGGAACGGGACGGGCAAAAATTTGGACAGGATCCAAAAAGTTTTGAACTTCTCCGCCAGAATATCTCAGGGCGAAAAAAAGTATGATCACATATCTTGACGTGCAGAGAGGGCCTGGGGTGGTTGTCTGCTCAGACCTGGTGCAATATCATACTCTGATGCTTGTTCATAGGTATTTGCGGCGTGGAGAGCCGGTGATGCTGGCCGAGTCATTTCATTGGAGCAGAGATGTGCGCGACCGGCAAACTCGCCAGGTGCATGCTCGCACGCCCCGCTGCAGAACTTGCGTGTGGCCAGCGGCAGTCGCGTACCGCCGCGCGAGCCTTACAACGCCCTCCCGACAGCTGTGACGGCCGGTCGTACAGTCTTTCGGAGCGCGAACCGTCATATTGGATGGTGGCAGCCGCGAGCTGATTGGCAAGCTGTCCGACGAGCGTGGCTTTTATGTATGTGTTGAATGGAATTGTACGTTTGTATGTATGTGGTATTTGATTTTACCCTGTTGTGTCTTTACCTACTTGCTTGGACGCTGAGATGTTAGCCTCGTTTTATCGTGGATAGCTCAGAGAATGTTTAATACAATAATACAATACAATACAGCCACATGAGAAACTTGTGCTGGATTCGTTCCAGTCTCAAAATATGAGTTTTTTCTGCGCCACCCCATATCACACTACCAGAGGTGCAAAATTGTACGCATTTGCCCACGTGCGAAGGTGACCGATTTGAAACTGAAATGAGCTGATGTGACTTACTTGTACTTATAAATCATCACCTTATTATTACATAATAATGTAAGAAATGTTAAGCTTTTAAAATCTTTAAAATTAAGTATTGTTTTTTATTATTGATTTTGGTACTATCAAAATATTTTCAGGTGTTAAAGACAAGTGATTTTTTAACCACTCAAAAAAGTATTCCTTAAGACAGCGGCTGAGCGCTGCCAAAATCTTACGCACAAAGTGGGTGACCCTATTCCTTCACCATTGCGACTGTGACAAAGTGCGCGCACTTTGTTGTGACCATTGTGACCATTGTGTGAAGGTTATCTTCAGGCTTCAAGCGACACGCACATTTCCCTTATGTGGTGTTTACGACGAGCTGCCAAAAACATCTTCTACTTTAAAAAGTCGTGGCAGCCGGCACGTTTTGTTTATACCAGAATCTGTGTGTTGAAGACTGAAGTGCGGCTGGTTGATTACAATTTTTGCATGGCTTTACCTTTAATTTTTTGTTGATAATCACTTACGATGAGTTCCGACGAAATAGTAATTTGCGGATATTGTGATCTTAACTCTTCTCCTAATCCTCCTAGTTATTGTGACTCATTTTGCGTTTTGTGTTCGTGTTCGTGCCCATCTTGACACTTCTTGCACCTACTTGCACACTACCAAACTCAATGGACTGAACGAATATGGGCCATTGAAACGGCTCGATCGGGCCGGCGAAAACCGGCGGCCGGCTGGGCTCGATTAGGTCTGGAGGGACCGCAGGTACAGCCCAGTGCACGGTTCGCTTTCCCAACCGTGCTGTCAACTGTGGGGGCCACAAGGTCGAATTTCGAGGCGAACAGGATGCCTAAATCACGCATTTCGGTCACACCGCTCGAGGGTAATGCTGTAGACGAGTTAGGATGATTCTAAATTAGGTTTGTACGGATTGAGTAAAAGTGATTGTTTTTGCATTTGGATGGGGTTTAGTGATAATTTCCACGCAGCTGACCACAAGCAAAGTCATCCAGGTTCAGTTTGGAGGGCCAAAACGTCATCAGGAGATCGGAATCCGTCGGTACAGTTTGATATCATCAGCAGTGTGTGATAGATTTAATGTGAGGGGCCACGTCGTTGCAAATAAACAAACAAGATCGCGTTCACAGATGCTCCCTCGGGGACCAGATCTCACAGGTGCCCAGTCGGAGCGCTTCCCATTGAGCACAACACACTGCTCTCTCCCGCAGAGGTAGGGACCGGAACCAGCTGAGGGCAACACCAGACAAAATGTAGAATTTTGCAGCTTATGTAGAAGCAGATTAATGATTAACACTAGTAAAAGCGACGACGTAATCCGTATAAAATACATCGGCTGGTGACCCCCAGCCACCGAGCCCCACAAGCTGGTCGAAGGCAGGTGAGGTTAGATTCACAGAGCGCCACGCAAAAAAAAACGTGCTGCGCCGGAAATGAAGACGGGACGAGACTGGCTTTATGATTTGCGCACATACAACTCGCCTCAAGATTTTCGAGCAGATCGACAGGGAGGAAAGGGCCGATAGTACGTGGGTCTTTGCGGTCACCCTTTTTTAACACCGGGGCGGACGTGGGCACGTTTCCTGATGCAGGGGAAACTTCCTGACGGAGGGAAAGTCAGCATATTTTTGTCAGCGGCACAGTCAACTCGTCGGCGCACTCTTTCAAAATCCTGTTACTGAGTCCATCCGTTCCACAAGCCTTTGTGTGAAGTGAACATTTAAGGAAAGTAAAATGCTGAGAATTGTGTCGCTAGAGACCTCAAAATTAGAAAAGTTGTCAACATCATAACACGAAGCTTCCGGAAAGTTGACCACCCGCGGATCAATAATCTTTTCAGGAAAAGCGGATAAAAGCACTCGGCTCATCACGGTCGTCCAGATATGATGTTCCATCGGATTTCAGACTGAAAACGCCTTTAGAGGATTTTAGATTTTAGAAGGACCAGAACGTTTAGAGTTGCTCCTAAAATCGTCGACAATGTGCCAGCCATGTACCTACGCGCTATTTAGGTCAAAACGACATTCTGGAAAATGGTCCGAACATCAGTAGCGAACTGTTTTAACGTGCCTCATCAGTGGGGACAAGCTTCCTACGCGGTGAGCGACTCCTCTCACCAGTAGCGCACCTTCACATCGGCATCGAACCACGGGGATACCGAGTTTTCAGAGTCACCGTAGGAAGTGATCTTGATATCGCAGCCTCAGTCCACTGGAAACAGATCACGGCGTCACTTCAACATTAATATTATCTAAAAAATATTCCATGGCAAGAGTGCTCAGACTATCCTTACGCTGCAGCAAAATCTTGCTCGACGATAGTTAAAAGCTGTGCTAAACGGTCACTCGGGCATAGCTTGTGCGAGGTACACACACGTCGCAATGACCTGCCTATTGCATAGTCAGCACTCGAAATTTGTCCGATTATCAAATCACATTCGGCCAACATCACGTGTGTTAGTCACACCAAGGTTTTAAAACTGGGGGAGGACTTGATATAAGCCATACACAGTGGCGGATCCAGAAAGTGTGATTTTGACAGTTTGGGGTGGGCAAATTCCAAAAATTATCGCATAATTCTGAAAACTCATCGGATTTCGCTTGCTTATGTATCAATAACTGATTTAAAAACCAAAACTTTCTCTAGTAAAAGTTGCTTTAGTTTTACGACAAACTCAGGAAATGTGTGCAAAATTTTGCTCCGATTTTGGGTTGGTTTGGGGGGGGGCATGGCCCCTTGCCCCCCCCCCCCCCTGGAATCCGCCTTGCCGCATGCTTGACGCAGTTCCGTTGCTGAGCGATAGGCGTCCAGGAAATCCAGGGGCTTCGTTCCGACCGCCGCAACAGCCCGGGCGGGATGTCCGGCCCTCGCCACACAATCTCCGGGAGATTGTAATCACCGAGCACAATCACAGTCCGGCCAGGAGAGCAGACAGCTTCCAAAACTCTCACTATCGACCTCCCGCCGCGTCCATATCCAGGAGGACGGTATCCGACAACGACGGTGGCGTTCGGACGCAGTCCAAGCCAGGTCAACGACCAGCCAACCTCGCGCGTTCCACCTTCGGGGCGCCGAATAGGTTGGAGTGAAGCACGCCACAGCACCACGGCCACACCACCCCGACTGACCCCTCACCGATAACGGCGAAACCACACGTGACTTCTGAGTCCGTGCTCCAAGTTCCGAGTCGTTCGACGTGCGGCTTCAACCACCGTCTCCGTCAGCGCCAGGATGTCAAAAGCGCTCGAGTACCGGAGAGTAGAGCTCGAAGGTCGCCCAAACTTGTTCTTGAGACTGCGGACTTCTGAGAGAAGCAGTCACTGGCTGGTCCTCCGCTCAGCTGACTGCTGCAGGGAGCCCTCTGGCGACTAGCTCCAACGTTGGGTCGACCGCTCACGGGGCCGGGTTGACCCTCCCACGTCACCGGGACAGCGCCAGTCTGGTCACATTCAGGTAAGCAGGAGTTTGTGCTGATGCGGTGTTCCTTGGAGCAGAAACCTAGGATGCCTCAGTGCGTCGTCCTCCGCCGCAGCGACGGAGGCTGAGCGGCGGGCGCAGTATCCCGGCGGCACGCGAGCACAGCAGCGCCAGCAGCCGCCGCACCGCATCGCGGGTCCTTCCGGATGAAGGTGAAAGGTGAAGGGTTCACAGCTCACGTAGGCAGGCGTCCCACTCGCCACCGCCCGGTCGCGACCGACCAGAGACCGGCTTGCGTGCCCGTCCGCTCGAGAGTGACGTCCGGGCAGCACTTAGCCAATCAAAGTGTCCGCTCTGGCCCGTCCGCTCTTGAGCGGCGTCACGGCGCTGCACTCAGCCAATCAGAGCGGTACAAAAACCAGATGTGACGTCATACTTTTGCAAAAACTGACAGGGCTCCAGTAATGGCGGCTCTTGACGGGGACATCCTCCCAAACGCAACACCGGCGTAAAGCCTATGCCGGGCGCGTACAATCAAATAAATGAATCAAAAAGTTACCAAGGCGCAGCAGTAAGCTTCTGTCACACCTCAAGTCCCAAATTACCACCAAACCCGTATAAAATCACAAAAATGCCGGAGCACTCACACACGCGTCCACACCGGACCAGTGGCGCCCTCTGCTGTCTGTTAACAGTTAATAGTATGTTAACAAAAAATCAAAACTTATGATACTTGCAATTGACTCGTAACGTTACAATCTGCAAATCCCATACGGGGTCATTTGAGGTCATCCGCGGTCATCAACACCTTTTCGTCAATAACTCTGGACATAATGCAGATAGAGAATTTCAACAATCAACATTGTGTTTGTCTCACTGATACACGTCTCCTACTCCTAAAATGCAACATGACCTACTTGGGTCAACTTTTGACCTTGACCTGAGGTCATTTTTAAGTTGACCTAACATGGTCCAAATTAACAATTTCGACACTGCGTTGACGACACAATCACGATGTAGTCAACAGTATTTCGTTATCTTGATTAGGTATGAAGTTATCTGTTATTTTTGTTTGCCACAAATCATCATTTTTTACTTAAATGACATCAAGAGCGTAAACTATTGACCTGAGGTCCAATTTGTGGACAACTAGATTGATAACAAATTTAAATGGCTGGCGATTTTTTTAAAAAATATTTATAGATAGCATAGTTCCCGATATATTTGGGGGGTTTCTGGAGCGATGTCCTAAAACTTGAAAATTTGACCTTCGATGATCTCTGGTGATCTTAATTTTGACGTGAGGGAAAACAAATTCAACAAGTTTCGAAATGATTTGTGATGTCGGTTCGAACGTTTTTTTGTTTGTTCTACGTGCCATAGGAGCCGAGTTGAGTTAGAAGGGGTGTGTTCAAGCACCCCCCCCCCCCCAGTAGGGCGCGGGAAATGCAGAGGCCCAGTGTGGCGAGGTTTAACCACCCACAACTGTGCCGCTAAAATATTGGTGAAACGGTGGGTGGAAAGGGACAGGGAAGGACCTGCTCCATATCAGATCACAGACAAGCAAGAGGTACCACGACGAATCGACTTATCAGATCACAGACAAGCAAGAGGTACCACGACGAATCGACTTTCCATGTCTCATCCTGTCCGCGTTGAGAATTTTGACTTTTGTGAGAAGCTGTCGCAGACAGAGCGGAAATCAAATCATCGCACAGAAAGCGGGAAACTGTTTGGATTATTTGCAGATAGTTTATAGTCTACTGAACAGATTTAAAAAAACATGGTTATAAGATGACCTATTTGAAAGAAGAAGGAAAAAATATTGAAATCTACTAGCCGTTTTCACGATGGATTATTTTGCGCGAAATGTCTTTAAAACATTTTAAAATGTTTTAAAATGTTTTAGCAGTAGCCGCTTTCACGATGGACTAATTGACGAAAAAAATTAACCCTCGCCCTACGGGACCGTAGGGCGAGGGCTAAAACATTTATCACAAATTAGTCCATTGTGGAGACGGCTTCTACTAAACATATTTTAAAACATTGGTGAATGTTTTAAAACATTTCGCGCAAAATAAGCATTCGTAAAAACGGCTACTATTTCAAATACGATTTCCAAATTGGTGTATTTCAAATAGTGCCGACTAGTGCTAACCCGTCCGCTCCACTGCACTGGACGATCTATGCATACAGACTGCATGTTTTCCTTTTTTGTCATATTACCGCGGTACTCACCCGTCAAGCGATCGTGGTTTGTGACTTAAAGACTTTTTAATTCGGTGCGAACGGCTATATTTTCTACGTTTACTGCTAAACCTCTTCTTCGTGCTATAGGTGTCGCTGGTGTGTGCATTGAGCTAATGCGCAATGGCCCCGTCTGCAGGCGGCGGGAGAGTGCAGCACATACCGTCTGCAGGCGGCGGGAATGTGCTGGTCCCGTCTGCACACCAGTGCCACTTTATATAGGTGGCGCTGGTGTGCACAAACTGCAACCCGTGTCTCGCTGTCTGTGTTTATTTCAAGTTCCGCTCATCAGATGGCGGACGGCGGTATTTCATTCTGTATTCAGTATTACATAGGAACACTCAAAGGGCTAATACACTGATGTTATTGCACCAGGATCACACCAGCAACACCTCGACCCCGGGCGCAGACACTGTGGTGTCACTGCTCCAGGCTGGATCGGGTGACGGTGGTGACCGATACGGCGTTGCCGCGGACGACGGCGACTGGCATTCGCTGGCGCAGCCATGCCGTCTCTCGCTTCTCGCGCGTGCAAGCTGTGATGCGGCTGCCGAGCTCGGCTAGGAAAGCAGAGCACGCCGGGACGAGGACACCTGTCGTTTCCACGGCCAGCGGCACGAAGCGGTACCGGTCACCCAGTGCCTCGTACTTTCGTCTTTTCCTCTCCTCGGCGGCTGAGCCAGGCTCGAGGGCCACTCCAACAGCGTCGATGCTGCATAGGTGTCTACGCACGTGGCATCCCAGATGAGGCTACGGCTGTCACTGTACGGGAACACAGTGAGGCTGTCGGGACGCCTGCCGTCTCCCCGGTCCAGCCCGACCGGTTCCAAGACAGACGGTATTCCTGCGCTGGCGAGGCCGCGCTTCACCACGTCATTGAGGCTTGCGTGACGTGGGAAACGACCGGCGCTGCACCGGCATGACAGCCCATGGTGTCCGAGTCGGTCGACGGTTTGTCCGCAGCGGCAGCGGTGCGGTTCGCACACTCGGGCGCCCAGTCGGAGCGCCACTGCCACGCGGACCTTATCCTGGTCTAGGTGCAGCCCGAGACTGGGCACCGGTACCGCCTGCAGCCATGCTCCGGAATACGGCTGGCTCGCCGCGACCAGGCGTGCCCGGTGCAGTTTGTTGGCGGAGGACAGCAGACGTCGGCACTCTGCTGTCGCCGCGATCTGGTCCCATGCGCGCTGGCTGCTCGTCGCTGCTCCTACTGGCAGCTCGGCGTGCGGATGCTCAGCGCGGAAGCGCTCCGTCGTTTCGGCTAGCGTTGTCGCAGCCTTTTCTCTGGCGGTTGTGTTTTATATTTTTGGCTGCACGGCGGTCAGCGATGCCAGGTAGCACGGAAGCACTAGCGCCTCCACTCGCCGGGCGTCCAGGCCCCCGTGACGCACCGGCAGCGATGCTTGCTGCCATGTGTCGCCAGTCACGTCTACATTCGTGACTGTCGCCAGGGTGGTGCGCACGCGTCGTCGGTGCTGCGCAACGACTCCGTCATTGTAGACCTGGGATGAACGCAGCAGGTGCTTCAGTCGCGGTGCTGACACGTGGTGTGTTAGGAAGAACACCGACGTGTGGGCGCCCTGCAGTGGTTCCAAACTGTCGCAGAGCCTCGCGATCGTCTCCGCAGCTGCGACCAGCGCAGCACGCGCCCCCTCGTCTTGTAGCGGCGCTCCCAGCAGCGTCAGCTCCGTCATTGGCGTCTGGCAGATGTCTGGAAGCACCTGGCGCACTAGTCTGATGGCTGAATCGCTGGCAGCCGTTCCAGGCGTGCCGAGAACCACCACCTCACACTTGGCTGGGTTGACTTGCAGGCCGAGCGTGTCGAGGTTCCGCCGTCCTTCTTCTTCAGCGCGCAAAGCGACGCACCAAATACGGCGTCACGCGCCACGTCCGGGACTTTGCCAGCCAGCACCATGTTTGTCAGCGGTCAGGGCCAACAGCAGCTTCCGTCCGGACTCTGCAGTGTCAGCTGCGAGCAACTGGGGCAGGTGGATTGGACGGATGCCATCCATCCCGGCTGCGGAACCCGGTGGCATCATCGTGGCGGCGGCCATCACCTGCTCCTTTGTCACTACCAGGGCATCGGCGTCTGTATTCTGCGGCTGCGGTGGCAGCATCTCGTCCTCCGGCGCGGGCGGGTGTTTTTCCTGCAACTTGAGCATGTCTCTTTCGTCGGAGCCACGACTTCGTCGTCTGACGTGAGTAAGCGCAACGCAGCGGTGATGTCGCCGTCGATGCACTTTGAGAGAACACGGTGGCTGAGATCACTGGCTCCAGGCCGACCGGCCCTCACCGGCTCAGAACAGTCGATGGATGGCTCGGGCCGGCCGCCTCGTTCCTCTTCCGCCAGCTGCCGGCGGACGTGCGTCGCCAGGGAGCGGCGGCCTCCGTCGGTTCCTCTTCCGCCAGCTGCCGGCGGACGTGCGTCGCCAGGGAGCGGCGGCCTCCGTCAGCTCCTCGGCCGCCAGCTGCCGGCGGACGTGCGTCGCCAGGGAGTGGCGGCCTCCGTCGGCTCCTCGGCCGGCTGCTGGTGCTTTTAGTGCTGTAAATGAAAAACGCAGCAGGCGCAGCCGTGTCTGCAGCCGTGGGGCCATATCTTACCGTCGACGTGATGCGATCAGCCAGGCCGTCGGCCACCACCGGTCCAGCACCTTGTGTGATGCGCTGGATCACCCGAGTGCTGGCCTTCAGCCCAGCCAGCGTGGCGACGATGGCCGGTGGCTGCTATGTGGCTGCTGTGTGCCAGTGCTGTGGTTTAAAACCACACACCAAATTTCAGCTTAATCGGTTCAGCCGTTTTTCAGCTATAGCAGGATAACGTGTTCTGATACCTTTGACGCGGCACGTGCCACGCGCCTTGCTGACCCTTCACGTGAGACGAAACATGTCGTTAGCATAGTGTGATGTAATGGGGCTGTCAGATAGCGAAGACCGCTTGTCAAACCAGATGCGGGATTCCAGAGATATAAATAAACTTCTTAAAAGCGTTACGGTCGGGTCGGGTCTGGCTGGGTTGGCCGCTTATATGTGATACAAATCTGGTATTGAGTGAGGAGTCGCTGCACACCTTGCGCTCGCTCGTAACCACCAAACTGGTTAGGCCAGGGCGTGGGAAGTATTTTCAAGTGGGAGGGTGGGACAAATTTTTTGGCGGACCTGAGGTAGCAAAAATAATAGTTAAAAGAAGCGATACATCGCTGTGATCGACACTTGTTATATCACCAACAGGATTTATCGCCAATATCGCCACCCGTTCACCCAATCTATCGCCCGATATATCGCCACTCGTTCTG
>VOPJ01001393.1:0-27612 GCA_014673585.1 Semibalanus balanoides
TCAGTCCATGACGCATTTCATTGAACTGTTCTTTGTGGCAGCCTTGGTGACTGCGCGGCGACGGGCTGATTTTGATGTTCTTTTTACCACTGTAGTGAAACTAATACATTATGGCATACGCCGGTTAGTAGGTTCAAGGAATGTGACATTGCATTTATATATGTATCAGTTTATTTCAACCGACAGTGCGAAAGTCATCAATACCAGCAGTGGTGATGACGTCATCAACACGTCCATGGAAGCGCTTTACACTGCGCGGCCTGGTCATCCGTTCGTTCATCCACTCGTCATCCCCGCTCATTCATTCATTCATTCATTCATTCATTCGAACATTCCTTCATCATTGCATCACTTCGGCCAAGAAAACACGCATCGAAATAAAATAATAAAGACACGAACACAGCAGCTACTCTACCCAACAACGTCCAGTCCCCAGCGTCCGAAATCGAATCCCACGGGCGTACCCGACATCACGCCAATGATATCACAAGTAATGTTTGTGTTTGCGGCCGGCAGATGTCAGCACTAATGAGACGCCTGCGTGGTATGCTGTGCCGCAGCACACGCACCGCTCCAGCCGGCGACAGCGGCGGCTGCGGCAGCGGCGCAGCCTTCCTTCACATTGCTGTCCTCTTTCCCGAACTTCCTCACAGTAACCAGGCTCAAACCTCGCGCGAGACTCCATCTTCCCTCGCTGCTTGAAGAGACACGCGTGACACATCCAGTGCTAGCGAGGAATACAGTAAGCACTTTCCTCTGCCACCCGATGAGTCTTTCCTCACAGTTGACGAAAATCAGAGCCACCAATGTGCGCTCTTTCCCTCTCACAGCTCAGAGGCTGCAGTCACCACTATGCTGTCTTGCTCTCACAGTCCACAATCGTCACAGTTCCACAGGTGAGTTTCCAGTCTCGGTTCACCAATGAGTTAACAGTTGTCAGCTGACAGCTGACTGTTGACAGTTGACAGTTGACAGTTGACAGTCCTCCAGTCACAGTTCGTAGATGTCTGCCGCCGGCTGTGTCACAACCTCGATGTACTCTCCGGCTTTGCTCGCTGGTTTCCTCAGATAGAACCCGAGCGCCAACAGACAGGCGAGCAGCAGTAGACAGAAGAACACCGCGTCAAAACTCAGCATCAAATCGCGAACAGCGTGCATTGCGCTGCCCTCCTCCGGAAAGCGGGGTAACAAGTAGTAACGTCTGTAACGTCTGCAACGTCAGTAACGTCTGCAACGTCTGCAACGGCTGCAACGTCTGTAACGTCCGGAAGTATTACAACGGCTGCAAGTGTTACAGCGATTACAACGCACTGCAACACACTGCAGCGAGTTCCAAGTAATACGCGTCAGTCTGACGAGCTTATACAGTGACGCGGCATTGTCAACGCGTCACACGATGCTAGAGTGACGCTGATATCGAAGCCACCTCAGATCAACGCAACGCAAGATGTGTTGAAAGCGTTGCAGTCCCTGCGTTCTAGATATGCAGTCGTCACATGGAACTGAACCCTCTGCACCATCAGCTGCGCTCTGTTGCTGCGCCGTTCAGTCTCCCTCTTCACTTTCCCAGTCCGTGTTCCTGCCTCGGGAGCCAGGCGTCCGCTCGCAGCTCTCCACCAATCAGCAGTCCGCTCGTGCCGGCGGAGGATTTCGGCTGGTATTGACAGCAGCGATGCGAACAGATGCAACAGGCGTCCCGATCGACAGCAGGGGGAGGGGAGGGGCGGGGACTCAGCGCGGGGGGAGAGAGCGACGGGTAACTATCTCTGCTGGCTCGCTTGTCCGCTCCCTCACTCTCTACTCTCTACTCTCCCCTGCTCTCTCTCGCTCAGTCGGCTACTGCAGCGTTTCCCCGCTGAGCTATACAGGAGTTTGAAGATTCGTCGCAGTCAGTCAGTCACTGACTGAGGTATTTGTAGTGGCTGGGTATTCGCTGTCATCTTCCAACATATCTTCGTTGTCCGTAATCCAGACCCCGTTCAGAAAAGCTTCAACAAAGAAGCTTAACGTCTTTCAGACAGAAGTAACATCACCAAAGCCGCGCGTGCTGGATGCATTCAGGATTCCAGAAACAGAGCTAGTTCACATTTCACCCGACTCTCTGCGCCACCTCCCCGTCACCGCAGTCTTCTTTTGCGTTTGCTCCAGTTATTTTGCACGCCCGTCCAGTCGTTCTGGGCGCCGCCAATCTGGCGATGACAAGCGGGCTAAGTCGCCTATGAGGCAGTCTGGGTCAGGACATGGTTGCATAGCAGGTCCACGCCGCCGGTTGGTGAGTGCTCGTCCGCGCGGCCTGAAAAGGAAGCAGAAGAAGTCAGCTCCGAGACGGAGGTAGGAGGAGGATTGGAGGCATTTTATCTGACATTCATTCGAAACCAATCTCAAAACTCCAACGCGGTAAGCTGGAGTAAGGCCTATTAGATTTAAGGAACGGCAACTGGAGTGGAAATCCTGACATCTCAGAGAATTGTTGCGAATACTAGTTCCACTTGATTAACCATCTGTTACGAAAATTTGCGTAGTAATTAGCTAACTTATAGACCTGTCTACAGCTCGCGCCCTGCGTCAAGTAACTGAAGTCGAGCACCGACGATAATTAGTAATATTCAAGGTAGTATACTATTTGTTTTGATGTAGTACATTTTTCCGAGTTCAGAAGCAAAGACTGTTCATGAGTGTTGCTCTTACGTTTTATGTCGTCATTGAGATAGAGCTTTGCGTGTTGTCAAGGGCATTTCGCAGTTCGGCACCAACAAGACAAGGAATAAATCGGTATCGGAGGAGAGCCACACACCCAGAAATCTAATGAGAGAGTCAGAAGTTTTCGGGCCTGAGCCTTTGAGCGGTTATAAAGGTATGAAGGAAATTTGTCAATTGCGCAATCAAGTGCAGATTCAAAGCGAAGGTTTATAGAAGACATCTACCTGCCTCTCGCTTGCCCTTCTTTGCTGTTCGTGTTCTTATAGTGAACTTGTCTTTTGAAATTGTCATTGTTGCGAATACAAATATCATGTCTCGATACTATCAAGGAGAGTGATAATTGGAGCTTTATTGTTTATGCTAACGGCTGGGAAATTACAAACGGATCTCAGTAAAATATATTAGCTTGAGGTATTAGCAATCATATACGATTTACTAAACTGTGCATGTGATGCAAGGGTTATGATACATTGTGCTTATATGTATACTATTGACATATTTATTCCGTTTCAAAACGACTCGCAGATACTGAGAGCTTGATGTCATTTTGATATGGACGATTAATAATTTTTGAATATATGAACAGTTTTAGTTTATTTCATTTTTTCAATGTATCAATTGATCTAAAATGTTTGTATTTTGAAGCCGGTATGGTAGGTATATAAGCAGGTAGTTATATGAACATCTCTGAAACGGAAACAGGATGGGCGTTACCACTCGTTGGTCAAGTCTCGATCATTATCGTATTTGTAATGATTCGTTTCGTATTACGGATCATAATTATTTTTCTCTCGTTATGGTCAATAATCTGAAGTTCTGTGCTGGACCATAAATCCTATGAAGTGTTTTTTCCCGATCGCATATGCCGTGATTGTTTATCTATGACGGGTTCTGCTATAAAACGTGGACCAGTGCAGCTAGGAGAATAAATACAGTGTATCCTAGGACTTAGGACATATAAAACAGTCACGAAGTAAAACATAATCGCACAATCACAATCACAATCACAAACAATAATCCATCAAACAATATTCTTTACAACACCGATGATACAAGATGCAACAATATCAATGTTGTTGAAATCGATTATTCTTAGCTAGGTATTTGTAACATGAGACGCATCAGATCAATGTAAAACTGATTCAATCACAATCACTGATTCCTACGCTCTCTATAGCTATGCACGATCATAGATCTCGGTGGTGACTGAGAACCGGACTCTTGGACAACAACAAACTACTCAGTGTTGCACCATTAAGTATAAGCGAAAAGCAAAAGGCAGAACGAATTCCTTCTTCAAGCGATTTCGCTCAGTACACATTCATTTAAACATTAGGATACATATTTCATTTTCCTGTCACGGCAAATTGCGTTTGGAAACATAACAGGAGTTCTGAATGATGAATGTTTCCATTAAGTTCGTGTCAATAACTCATGGTGACTGTAGGCACCGTCATATGAGGCACACAAATACAGGCGTACTTCTGCTTTAACACACACGGCAGAACGAATTCCAACTCTGCCGGCCAGTGTTAGCATTGGCTGAGTGTTTGCCTGCTGTTGGGGCCTGCTGTTGCCTGCTGTTGGGGCCTGCTGTTGCCTGCTGTTGGGGCCTGCTGTTGGGGCCTGCGTGCCTGCTGGTGCTGGGGCATGCTGTTGGCCTGCCTTTTGGGGCTGCTGTTGAGCCTGCTGTTGGGGCCTGACTGTTGCCTGCTGTTGGGGCCTGCTGTTGCCTGCTGTGTTGCCTGCTTGGCCTGCTGTTGGGGCCTGCTGGGCCTGCTGTTGGGGCCTTGCTGTTGCCTTGCTGCTGTTTGCCTGCTGTGCTGCTGTTGGGCCTGGCCTGTTGGCCTGCTGTCTGGGGCCTGCTGTTTGGGGCCTGCTGTTGGGCCTGCTGTTGCTGCTGTTGGGGTCTGCTGTTGCCCGCTTGCTGGGCCTGCTGTTGCCTGCTGTTGGGGCCTGCTGTTGCCTGCTGTTGGGGCCTGCTGTTGCCTGCTGCTGGGGCATGCTGTTGCCTGCTGTTGGGGCCTGCTGTTGGGGCCTGCTGTTGGGGCCTGCTGTTGGGGCCTGCTGTTGCCTGCTGTTGGGGCCTGCTGTTGCCTGCTGCTGTTGCCTGCTGTTGCCTTCTGTTGCCTGCTGTTGCCTGCTGTTGGGGTCTGCTGTTGGGGCCTGCTGTTGCCTGCTGCTGTTGCCTGCTGTTGCCTGCTGTTGCCTGCTGTTGCCTGCTGTTGCCTGCTGTTGCCTGCTGTTGCCTGCTGTTGCCTGCTGTTGGGGTCGGTCGTCACGCACCACTGCTCTGCATCGATCCGGGGATACGAATCGGCACTGTTTGCCACCGCAGCGCCACTCCTGCCGCCGCGCCGCCCCCACCCTAAGTACCACCTCCCCGCCCTAGGTACACCGCCACCGCCTAGTTTACCACCACCCCCGCCTAGGTAGCGCACCGCCCCCGCTTCTGATCACTGCCCTGCCCGTAACACCCCTGTCTCAAAAAGCGCTGCCCACTTCTCGCCTGCACCCTAGCCCTGAACACCACCACCGTCCTAGGTACCGCCGCCCCTGCCCGGAGCACCACCACCGCCGCCCCCGCCCGGAGCACCCCCCGCCGCCAGCCAGCCTGTGCAGAAGGAGCGACGTTCGACACAGCATGTTTTGCGCCGCCGCCGTACTGCCGCCGCCAGTTGTTAGTGAGGCCTGTCAGGGCGGCCGGTGGGGATAGCTGGCAGCCAGTTCTCGGCCAGTTCGATCGCACAGTAAATGGCCAGCCTGTTTGTCCACATGCTGCTGGCTGCTGCTGCCATTTGCCGCGGCTGGTGCGGTGTGGCAGTTCCAGAAGCGTTAACAATGAATGGTCTGAGAGGAAAGAAGTAGTGATAGGGCAGTGAAACGAAAGGCAGTAAGTTTTGGGGTAAAACGGCGTGCTGTGTTGGGAAACAATTGTTTTTTGGTGCGGGTATTTATGGATTATGTGTTG
Organism: Semibalanus balanoides; assembly: GCA_014673585.1. Taxonomy (NCBI): domain Eukaryota; kingdom Metazoa; phylum Arthropoda; class Thecostraca; order Balanomorpha; family Balanidae; genus Semibalanus; species Semibalanus balanoides. Next base: position 5,672 of record VOPJ01001393.1, read on the forward strand.
AAGGAGCGAGCTATTTTATTGATGTGTAACGGCATTGCAGGAGCCTCACAAACATTTTTTTTTTAAACAAAAGGCACGCATGTTATGCCAGGATCTAACAAAGTGTATGCCCAGTATCGGATAATCATAATACAGTTAATTACCTGCCAGCAATTTCTTAGGGAGAGATGTATTATGTTGCCGTCTTGTCAGCGCAAAGATGCACTGCACTGCCGACAACATATCAGCTGCTACGAAATATGCCGCCCGTGCACTATTGACCCGAACCCAACAGACTTCAGCACGTGACTGTTGATTGGTGGGTTTTCTTCACAGCATCATCACGCCTGAGGCAGCTTCGAGGTTTGTCAAGCCGTCTGACGTGCTATATGACGTCACAAAGTCTGACGGTACTAGAGCGGGAAACTGTCCACAGCGATAGACGTTCATTACCTCCAAATGGATCAGACGTTCATTACAAGCCACTGCAGGGCAGTAATTGGTGTCTATTGGTCAACTATTGGAGGCGTGATATTTGGACAGTGACCCTAGCTTCTGCGGCTTCCCAGCCAATAATTAACTCGGCACTACTCGGGCAACTTGGGCTTAACATGGCATAGCTCTAGTACGCCCAGCATACAAGTTTTCTGCTTGGGCACAGCTGGGGCTTCGCCCTGGGCAGAGTGAACTTGGGCAAGCCCGAGCTGAGCCCAACAGCGCAGCTTCCACTATTCTCGTGCTGAAATTGGGTATACCCGACCATAATTCCTCCTTGGAACACAGCTGGGGTTCGTCTTGGGCATGACGGAGACCAAAATCTGCACGGAGCTGCGTTTCATGATGGCGGATGACACTTGAGAGCAGAATGCGTTCTTCCGTACCTGTAGTCTAGTTACCGCTCAACTGATTGCGCTTTAAAAAACAATCAGCTTTTAGTATTGTTTTACCAAAAACAGACGTGACCTTAACATGTAGAGAGACAGTATGTTGTGAAATGTCGCAAAACAACAATGCAAAGGGAGGTGTTGTCATGAAATCTGAAAAGGGATTTGCTTAGATATAATATATGCTCATGTGTCAAACGGAAGTAGTATTTATCAAGACAGAAGGACAAGGTTGTAATGGTAAAAGTTGACGATTAATATCCATCGTGAAACTGCATAGCGTATTTATGCCGTAGCGGCCACTGGCTAATTAATTAGTTATCGAGGCGGTCCAACACACGATCAATGCAAGCGATCGTGAAGCGTACGATCGATCGTGAAGCGTCGTGAAGCGTACTGGGTGTAGCTGGGGTAGCTGTCGGTAGCTGTCGGTAGCTGGGGGCTTCATAGTTCACGGCCTGACGGACGATGCGACGCCAGTTGAAAGCTTTGACGAGCTACTGACGCTGCACCTACTATTGATCCGATGCCAGTCAGTTAGAAATAAGAAACGTTTGTGATCACTGATTTATTGTTAATAGTACCATAACGTGACTTGAGGGCGATATGGGTTTTGAACGGGCCGACCACCATTATCAGAAGCCGACATGATGCTGAAGCGGCCGCAGCACAGCGAGGCGCTAAGTCATGGAGGGCTTTCTTGAATAATGGTAAGGCCTTCAAAACCCATTCGACCGACAAATGCAGTTATTGTAATATGTCACTTATCTAGGTTCAGATATTTATGGTCATCATTAGCCGATTGTTCTAGGCCGCGGGTTTTTGTCGATTTAATACCACGGTGAATCAACTGCTCGTGATTTATATTTTTTATTTAAAAAAATTCTCGGAAATTCAAGCAGATGCATCATTTCTTGATCTACCTTCTTAAGCGATAGGTTCATTTTCATTGTATGTGGAAAACGTTAATTTAGGGTAACTATGGACATTGAAATATCTAAAAATGAGCTAATAGAACTAGACAACAGTAAAAAAGTATGAGCAAAAAATTAGCTAATAGCCAGCCAACACATCAAATGCCACTGAGTATCGCAAGAAAAAGTTCAATGAGTGGCTGGTTTTCAGAGACATTCTGCAGCATCTTGTGATTTTGAAACGTTACACGGCAGATAGTATAATGCAAACCAGGAACAATCAGGGACGCCCTCAGAAAACTCCAAAAACAGTCAAGCAGGCTGCGCGGTCAAGTCGAAAGCGGCTTTGTGCGTCGCTGGCTCCCGAATGGCGACGTTTAATGGTTCCTGTCTGATCAACGTCGACTTCCGTTAGAAGGAAGATTTGACTGCATGAAACGTGAATGTGAAAGCCATGTATGTCATAAGACATAATGTGTACAATGTAAATACAACTTAAAAACTTATTTACTCTGTATAGATTGATTGATACATATTGAATGACAGTGTAAATAAAAACCTCAGCCTCATACAGAGCAAATTATATAAGCGATCGAGAAAACAATAAGAGACGACAGTTTCACGCATTAGCCCATCTTCGTCTTCAGGTCATTCTCAGGACTTATATCTAATCATTTGTGAGCGCATTCTTCCGAAAACTGTCGGGCGTTAATGTCATTATGGCCCAAACAGTTCGGAACTGTCGGGCCAAAATGACATTATTCGCCCGACAGTTATTGTTTTGAGGGCAATATAGGTTTTGAACCGCCCTTCTAAATGGCGGGAATCGCCTAGTGAACGACACGTGCAAGTGACAGTAATTGTATTTGACGAGCATAGTGACTGCCTTGCCAGGGGCGGGAGGATATCGATTACGAAGCACCGATAATGAAGTACAGAAGTATACCACCTAGAATCTCCCTGGCGAAATTACCTGCCACCTCCTTTGCCAGGGTGGGCATAACATAGCAAAGTCCAGTCGGGACATGGTCAGTTTGAACCTGAGCTTTCCCCAGCACCTCCTTGGGCTAGCCAGCGTGGTACCACACTATATACGCTGATTACAAGTGCATTAGGCAACTCTGGTTGTCTTCGGGCTAGCCAGAGCAGCCCGTGCCGCGCGTACTTGGCCAAGCCCACGTCGAGCCACAGTTAACGGTGGTTATAAAAGCACGGAGCAGCTCGGGTTTTGCCCATGTTCGCCCGGGGCAGATTGTTCAAGCTCGAGTACAGCTCGGTCTTGAACAAGTCCCAACTTGGGCGATCCCTCCCGAGTTAGAGCCTGGGCTAGCGCAACCAAATCCCGAGTTAGAGCCTGGGCTAGCGCAACCAAATCCCGAGTTAGAGCCTGGGTTAGCGCAACCAAATCCCGAGTTAGAGCCTGGGCTAGCGCAACCAAATACGTCTGCTAAACCCGAATTAATCCCAATCGGGCCCCACTCACTACCCATAATTGTTGGCTGGGTTCCCTCGAGCCGGCCTCAGTTTGTTGCTGGAACAGTTACAGGGGCGCAGCCAGACCTTCAGAAAGGGGAGCAAAGGCGCAGCCAGACCTTCAGAAACGGGGAGAGACAGTTACAGGGGCGCAGCCAGACCTTCAGAAAGGGGAGGAAAGGCGCAGCCAGACCTTCAGAAAGGGGAGGAAAGGCGCAGCCAGACCTTCAGAAAGGGGGGAAAGGCGCCGCCAGCCTCAGAAAGGGGGAGAAAGGCGCAGCCTCAGACCTTCAGAAAGGGGAAAGGCGCGAGCCAGCACTTCAGACACCTGGACGGAGGAAAGGCGCAGCCAACCTTCAGACAGCGGGGAGGAAAGGCGCAGCCATACTTCGAAGCGGGAGGCAAAGGCGCAAGCAGAACCTGCAGAAGGGGCAGAAGGCGCAGCCAGACCTTCAGAAAGGAGAGGAAAGGCGCAGCCAGACCTTCAGAAAGGGGAGGAAAGGCGCAGCCAGACCTTCAGAAGCGGGGAGGAAAGGCGCAGCCAGACCTTCAGAAACGGGAGGAAAGGCGCAGCCAGACCTTCAGAAACGGGGAGGAAAGGCGCAGCCAGACCTTCAGAAAGGGAAGGAAAGGCGCACCCAGACCTTCAGAAGCGGGGAGGAAAGGCGCAGCCAGACCTTCAGAAACGGGGAGGCAAGCCAGTCATGGTAGGCCTTCACTCCAAAAAACTACCCCTGAATATGACAAATTCGACAGATTTCAGCCACTTTGTTTTGTGAGGGCCACCTTTTTACTATTTGTATTTATTCATTCTTTATTATCTGGATTAGACCAGGAACCCTTAAAGAGGCCCCTGAACCCGGCACGTAGTCACAATTTCTTCCGGAAAGGGAGCAGCACCTCAAAAGAGCCCCTTTCCGAGCCTTGAAAGGGCCAAACAAAACTGATGAAAAGGCACGCTACAAGGATGGAGGATGTAGTATGACAGGTATGGGTTGGGCCATACCGACTTTTAGAAGCTGGAGTTAGCAAACTGTCATATCAACTTTGAAATCAGCGACACTTCTTTGGAAACAGCTATACCAGCTTCGAATATTTTGTTAGGCTGAAGACCTGAAACTCTTAAATCTATCGCGCCGCGGAGTGGCGCAACAATTTTGAATCTTATGCCCTCGTTCACATTCTAACCAGTGCGTCGCATTGCGTATGGTGCGAAACTCCAAAATTGTTATTGTGTGTTTAAAAGTGCATGGAAAAAAAGTACTAAAGCGAACTATTTTGCCACATCATATAGGAAAGTAGCAATACAACGCATAAATGCGCCGAGAAATGACGCGTTTTTTAACGCGCATGCAATATAATTTGCAGTTAAATTGCGCCGTGGAGCGGCACGATTTTGTTAGCTTAATCCCCTGGACAACTGAATTCCTGCTGTTGCAAGGCCTAGGGACCCATCCGACCTTCCAAACGCCTTTCGAACCTGTGCACTGCAGGGACTCATCTGGGATTCGCATAAAGACCATGATGTGGAGCGAGTGATTTATATTAAATACGAAGCGGGGTTACTCCACAATACAAAACTTTTGGACTGGTCAGGTGCTCCCCGGATCTGCACAGGCGACCTTTTGGGCTTGCCAGGGCCCTTAAGATGAGATGGGCAGAGGCGGTGCTAGACTCGTGTTTTTTTGGGGAGACCAATGCGGTTGCGCAGCGCATACTTCCTTCGTAGTTTGCGGTGCAATAAATCCATCATAAATGTTTCACTGCAATATACATAGCACATACTTAGATTTTGCATATTTTGGTGCAGAGGCGCACTCAGGTAGATACATAAAATGGGAGGCGAAACTCTCCGTCAAATAGAGTCCTACTTTAAATAAGAAAGATGATAAAAAGCGTTACGCACATGGTGCTCCCACGTTGTTAACTGGCACCGCTTATGCACAATATGCTATATTTAACAATTTCATAAATATAACCACATGTGGTGGTCATATCGTCCTAAACAATCACGAACAAAACATATTTATTTTCAGAAAATCCCCCAATTTTACATCCTCTGCTTACGCCTATGATTTTAGTTTTGGTCTTAGTCCTGATATAATGAAGATCGGTACAATGCAAGCTCGAAAACAGTTTGGGCATTCAAATCGGTCGAACCACATGGCCACAATGACTGTAAAAAGAACACCCTATATTTTCGTAATTTTGTCCCCTTGCCCCTTATTTTTGTAAAAAAAATATATTTCGGGTTCTGGAAAGAAAGATCTTGTATTGAAAAATCGAATGGTGGTCACCCCATCAAAATCGGTCCAGTGGTTCTTGAGATCTCCTGGGAGGGAGCAGAATCTGCCCCAGCACGTTAGTTTAATTCTGGCCGCCCAGCACGGAATGGGTTATGACTGAGCAAGGGACTGCGCTGACTGTTTTGTCCCTTATCGACATGCCAGATTCTTGCTGAGTATGGGTCGGATATGGGGCACTCCACCCTATCCAGTTTGAGACCAGGGTCAACTCAGATGGGTGACTAAAACTGCGCGTGGCGCGTGCCGTGTGAGGGGTGTGCAAAATAGTTTTCTCGCAAAACCCCTCAGCAATGGCCGGGCAGATTGTGTTCAAATTTGGTGATTAGGGGCCTCTCAACCGCTGTATTCCCACAAATCAGGGGTGGGGTGCCTCTGCACGTGCGCACGTGCAGACCCCTATTTTATATCTCAGGAACGGCTGAGGCGATTGTATTACAATTTGGTGGGTGGTTATCTGACCTCTCAGCCACCAATTTCCAACAAGTTAGGAGTGGGGTACTGTGCAGTGTGCACGTGGGCACGTGCACACCCCTTTTTGTATCTCAGAAACTACTTTCCTGATGGAGTCGAAATCCACCATACATTTCCGTCGCGCTCGCTCGTTTATCGCCAACTATGTCGCCTTACTGGTAATGTTCTTATCATGTACGCGCCATTAACAAATAGTTATCAAAAACTACTGCTATTGATAACTTCAATACAACCACCACATCTCATACCTGTAGCAAAAAAAAAACGAACAACAACAAATATATGTGCAAAGACTATAACACACAACGCTGCCATAATATTGTGATCAGCTGTCATGGGACGTTGGCAGAATCCCTGTCAATCATGTGGCAAAATAGCCAAGGTGCCTGGCAGAATCCCTGTCAATCATGAGGCAAAATAGCCAAGATGCCCTGTCAATCATGAGGCAAAATAGCCAAGATGCCCTCCCTGCTACCACATACTCCCTACACAATACAGCTAGTGTTGTCTAATATAGCGGCTGTCGCTGTGTCCACATCACACGGCTGCTGCGGCCTGGCATCCGATATTTCCTGCAGGATGCCACAGAAGTAATCTAAATTATCTGTCGGTCAATCTAGATTACTTTTGGTTTGGTGCGACGAGTCGGCGCCATTGCGTCCACCGATGAGAATCGGAGGCAAAATCGCATCGTTATCGCAGGCCAATAGCAAAACTAGGTGATTTACTTTAGTAACAAATATCTTAAGAAAGCTGCTCATACATGTATTGGGTAAAATGTGTCACATTTTTCTACATAAGGCTATTTCAACGATTTTACAGCAGAAACATAAATATTGCCAAATAGGTATGTTGGAATCCTACAACAGACGAATATAATAGATAGCGATTGCTACTAAACAATTGCTTTGCTTTCTCCAAGAAAGTCGAGAAGCCAATTTCACGGGAGTACCATCAATACAAGCACTACCCATGGAAGCACCTGTTATCAAATTGGCTCGGCCCATCAAATAATTTTACTTCACATTATATTTCACTTGTTTTTGTTTTTCACTTTTCATTGAGATCAGCTCTACATAAAGAAATAATCAATTGTTTAACTCGTTATGAAACTGATGAATGAATCCCCAAGAAAATACTATTTATGTGACAACACACCCGATTTAACTCCTCCATTGGTCAGAAAATTATATCTGAAGGCTAATTGAATACATATATGTGTTACATTTCTGGCCAAGAAGCACTAAAAGACATGTAACAATTTTCTTGCAATGAATACAATTTTCTTATTTTCGAAACGTTTTAACAGCGGGAAAACGGGCAGAATGAATTACCTTGTCAGCTATTTAGGCCTTTTACACAGGCAGGCTGCAGTCTGATAACCAGTCACAGGCAGGCTGCAGTCTGATAACCAGTCACAGGCAGGCTGCAGTGCCTGATAACCAGTCACAGCCAGGCTGCACATCTGATAACCATCACGCAGGCTGGTCACAGTCTGATAACCAGCTCACAGGCAGGTCGCACAGTCTATTATAACCATTCCCACAGGCCGGCCTTCGCAGTTCTGTAACCAGTCACAGGCAGGCTGCACAGTCTGATAACGTCACAGGCAGGCTGCAGCAAAGTCCCTGATAAACCAGTCACAGGCCCTGCAGTCTGAGTAACCAGTCACAGGCCAAGGCTGCACAGTCTGATTAACCAGTCACAGCAGGCTGCAGTCGTATAACCAGTCACAAGGCAGGCTGCACAGTCCTGAATATACCAGTCACAGCAGGCTGCAGTCTGATAACTCAGTCAAACATACAGGCTGCACAGTCCCTGATAACCATCACAGGCAGGCTTGCAACAAGTCTGATAACCATCACAGGCCAGGCTGCGACAGTCTTGATAACCAGTCCAGCAGCTGCAGTTCTGGATAACCATTCACTAAGGCAGGCTGTCAGTTCTGATAAACAGTCACAGGCAGGCTGCACAGTCTGATAAGCAGTCCAATCAGGCAGGCTGCAGTCTTGAATAAACCATCACCAGCAGGCTGCAGTCTGATAACCAGTCACCAGGCAGCTTGCAGTCTGATAACCACCACAGAGGCTGCACAGTCTGACTAAACCAGTCACAGAGCAGGCTGCACAGTCTCTAACCAGTCACACGGCAGGCTGCAGTCCTGATAACATCACAGGCAAGCTGCAGTCCTGATAAGCATCCAGTCACAGGCAGCTGCAAGTCTGAATAACCAGCTCCACAGGCAGGCTGCAGTCTGAAAATAACCAGTCACAGGCGAGCTGCGTCTGAAAATAACAGATCAACAAGGCAAGGCTGCATCGTCTGCAATAACCAGTACCAAGACAGCGCTGCACGTCTGATAACGGCCATGTCACAGGCAGGCTGCACAGTCTGATAACCAAGTTCACAGACAGGGCTTGCCGTCGCTGATAACGCATCCACAGGCCAGCTGCACAGGTCTGCGATAGAACCATCACACGGCAGGGCTGCACAGTCCGATAACCATTCCCACAGGCACCGGCTGCACAGTCTATAACGCAAGTCACAGGCAGGCTGCAGTCTGATAACCAGTCGCAGGCACAGGCTTGCACAGTCTGATAACCAGTCCAGCAGAGGCCAGGCTTGCAGTCCTCGATAACTCAGTCAGCAGAACAGGCTGCAGAGTCTGATAACCAGTCCACAGGCCAGGCTGCACAGTCTGCCATAAGCCATCACAGCAGGCTGCAGTCTGGATATACAAGTCACAGGCAGGCTGCACCGTCGTATAACCATTCACAGGCAGCTGCACAGTCCTGATAACCAGTCACAGGCAGCTGCAAAGTACTGATAACACAGTTCACAGGCAGGCTGCACGTCTGATAACCAGTCCACAGACAGCGCATGCAGTCCTGATAACCAGTCACAGGCAGGCTGCAGTCTGATAACCCAGTCACATCAGCAGGCTGCAGGTCTGATACCATCACGGCAGGCTGCACAGTCTGATAACCAGTCACAGGCAAGGGCTGCACAGTCTGATAACCAGGTCACAGGACAGGCCTCAGTCGTGGATAACCAGTCGCAGGCAGGCTGCGAGGCCTGATAAACCAATCCACAGGCAGGCTGCACAGTCTGATAACCAAGTCACAGGCAGGCGCACAGTCTGATAACCATTCAACATGGCGAGGCAAATAACCAGTCATTCGGCAGCTGCGTCTGATAACCAGTCACAGGCCAGGCTGCAGCTCTGATAACCAGTCACAGGCAGCTGCAAACAGTCTGATAAACCAGTTCACAGGCAGGCTGCAACAGTCGATACCAGTCTACAGGCAGGCTGCACAGTCTGAATAACACCAGTCAAGGCAGGCCTGCACATCCTGATAACCAGTCATCAAGGCAGCGTGCACAGTCTGATAACCAGTCACAGACCGGCTGCAGTCTGATAACCAGTCACAGCAGGCTGCACAGTCTGAATAACCAGGTCACAGGCAGGCTGCAGTCTGATAACCAGTCCAGGCGGCTCGCACAAATCTGAAAACCATCACAGGCAGGCTGCAGCATCTGATAACCAGCTCAACCAGGCCAGGCTGGCAGTCTGATGAACCAGTCACAAGCAGGCTGCACAAAGTCTGATAACCAGCAGCACTGCACAGTCTGATTAACCAAGTCACATGGCAGGCTTGCATCTGATAACCAGTCTAACAAGCAGGCTGCAACGTCCCTGATAACCAGTCCAGCAGGCTGGCACAGTCTGATAACCATCACAGCAAGGCCTGCACAGTCCTGATTAACCAGTCAACAGACAGGCTGCACCAGTCTGATAACCAGTCCCAGGCAGGCTGCACAGTCCTGATAACCAATCCACAGGCAGGCTGCCAGTCTGATAACCAAGTCACAGCAGGCTGCAGTCTGATAACCAGTCCACAGACAGGCTGCCAGTCTGACTAACCCAGTCACAGAGGTTGTTCGCCACCTTCTGGCTGGGGGACGCGTCCTTTCGTTCCCCCACCTCCAACTCCAATGCATAATCATTTAATTATATCGTCCGACTATGTAATGTTATATCGATGTTTGGGACCACATGGATGTGAACTGCTGATTTACAATAGAAACTCGGCGGAAGCATTCCAGCGACATTGCCGCATCACACATATACGTTCCAGATCTGGCCGTGCGTTTGCGCGGGAATTGTGTGCCTTGGTACATATACCGCACAGTGGGGACTTTTCCCGATTTAACCTTATTTAAATCATTTTTTTTCGCGATTTCTTTAAATTTTTCGTTTTCGAACGATGTAAAATTGATAATATTTTCATGTTATGGGACTCATTTCAATTTATATCTGTGTCTTCCAGCACGAAAACTGACCTGAAGTCAACTATTGTGTGCTTTGTACGTGCAGTTGAGAATAATGCTTATGCATGCCATGCATTTAGATGCATCAGTGCTGGATACGGGCAGCCACTGAGCCCAAAACTAATGCATGGCTGGATAGCCAGTTTCGTTGGGAATACAGCAAAGTGCATACATTACAATTATATTACATCTTAGTACCCACTATCTTCGATTACAGAATGGCTTAAAGTAAACGGCAAAAATAAAATACATATTTTTTGAAAAACATAGAAAAACAACCATGTGTTACACGATGTTATACTACAATTCCTGTACCATTTGACTCCCCAAATATTTTTGTGCATGACCCAGCTCGATTTGGTTGCTTATTCTTGCTTCTCGAGGACTTATACCACGCCATTGACTGGGGTCTCAGCCGAACGCCATTGACTGGGGGTGAGGAGCTTTTAACGGCCCCTGGTTATCTTCCAAACCAATGGTCGCAGCGACACGTTCTGGGCGGCATTATAAAGCTCTCAATAATACAAATATAAAGAACACTCAACAATTTCAAATTAACGTCATATGTCAGGTCACGGCAAGGTTAAAGGTAAAACTCGACGTATTTTAGTGAATGGCCCATACTTTCCTTCCAAAGTCTTTGATGGCGACCATGATCATCCAAAGTGCTCTCAAAGGCATGATGCACATACCACATAAGCTGAAGTGAGATTGTTGGCAAAGGTCATGGTCAAGTTCAGGCCACAAAAAGGTCACTATGCGCCAAATATCTACGAGTCATGGAACACATGTTTCATGGGTCATTTTACACGTATAACTCGATTGTGATAGTCATTTTACCAGCTGACTTTATTTACGTGAAGTAAGTGTCAAGCTCAGTTCAAGAAGAGGTCAGATCAGGTAGAAGAATAAATTGATAATTATAAATACAAAGGGGATGTTTCTGGACAAGTTTTGCCTCGCAAATACAACAATGAAATTAATTTATCCTTAACTGCAACTCACGAAGATGTTTTGATCGTTTGGCCTATCAAGGGGCGTTGGACGGCAGTCGGGCGAAACGAATCAATACCCAGATCATAATGATTCCAACGACATTCAACATCTCTTATCTCTCCGACTTCCAAGGTAAGGTTAACCTTCCTCGGTGACCTTTGACGTCAGCGACCTTCCTCGTTTATCTTCTTTGAACTAATTAAGTTCAAATTTTACTCTAATTGAGCGAGAATGGTCAGCATTTGATTCGTCTTGTCGTTTCATGTGAAATGAGTGGTCACAAGCCATACTTCGGTCAAGGTCAGGTCAATGTCATAAAAAGGTCGCATCAAGTAAAATAAGGTCAGCATAGGTAAGGCTTCAAAATTTCACAGACCTTGTAATATATGATTCTCACGATGGTGTTTTGGTCGACTTCTGGGAGCAAATGGCGGTAAATGCTGTTTAAAACTTCAGTCCTGGTCAGGCCAGGTCACGAGGACAATAAGACCTTCGGCGACCTAATATGACATTCCCCAGTGAGTTGGTAACCTTATTGGCCATATCAAGTCGAAACTGAAGATTGCTGCTGCAAATGAGCCCGACGCGGCTAGCAGCAACATGAAAGTACATCCCGTTCAGCATGCAGCGGTGAAGATGTTTTCAAAAGACGCCATATATGTGTGACCTTAAGTTTTCTGAAACTTGTTTTGCTCTCAAAATATGTCAGAATGTCTTTCCTGATGCTGACATGTTAAGCATGAATGCACTACCGCATATACATGGATACTAGCAATTAAGTCAGGCTAAATGGCAAAAATCACCACTGTGCACCGGTACAGACAACAAAGTCCACAATAGGGGTTACATAAACAAGGCCTAGGCATACATATTTTTGGTGATATTACATTGGTCCAAAGGGATAGTTCTGAATGATGCAGTGACCGTATAAAGGTTATATGGTGGCAGCTAGCACAGCAGATCAGACCAAGCAACTTTTACTGTAGTTTTATGTCACCCACATATACATGTAATCAAACCGAAATGAAAAGGGTATGACGACGAGCTATACTACAATGAGTGATAGGGAACTTCCAAGATCCACTCTAACTTTTGCCAGCTTAAGCATTCTTAGTCATTAGCCGTTTTTACGATGGATTATTTCGCGCGAAATGTTTTAAAACATTTTAAGATGTTTTAAAATGTTTTAGTATAGCCGTTTTCACGATGGCTGATTTTGCGAAAATAAAGTTTTAACCGTCCTACGGGACCGAAAGGCGAGGGTAAAAACATTTCTCGCAAATTAGTCCATCGTGAAAACGGCTACTACTAAAACATTTTAAAACATTTTAAAGTGTTTTAAAACATTTCGCGCAAAATAATCCATCGTGAAAATGGCTATTTATTGGCAAGAATTTATTGGTTTACATTTACACAACCCGAATAATATAATACAAAACAAACAAACAAGCATCAAAGACAAAGACCCACATTGCAGGTCCGAAATATCTTCAGGTGATTCGCAAATTTGTGACTGCGTTTTATTTTGTCGGTGATCATGGTTGAGCGTGAATTCGTAATCTGATACCTAGCACAAATTAAAAAAAATCGTATTAATCTATAAAATATTTAATATTGATGCTGGTTAATAGTGTTTGTTTAATGCAGGATGATCCAGCACCTGTATTATATCTAAATTAAAACGAATAGTTTTCAATCATTTTCTTAATCAAACCTACTGGGATGACTTTAATAATACACTAAACATAAAACGCAACTAGAGCATGACTCCCGCCCACACCGAATCTCCCTCCCCAAGCCATCCTCCCCCAAAACCACACCTATCTTTTAACTGGCTACACTGGCTATTTCACCTATACAACACCTATTCTTCGGCTAGATCTAAAAATAAACACCGGCAAGAGAGCCTCACACTCGACAATTCTTGCCGAGCGCCCTTTTCCTTACCAATCGTACCCACCTGATCAGCGTAAAACCGATCACCGGGAGGAAAGGAAGTCTTAAATCCGGCCATTTTGTCAGATCACACCGCTACTCACCTGGAGCCAATGATTCCTCGGACTTCAGCGCCCTCCCGCCAATCGCGACCACCACCGTCCGCCAGCCACTGGCGGCGACTGTCCCTGTCGGCACCGACGCTGCTGCGCTCGTCGGTACCGACGCTGCGGGCCTCCGACGACATATGCCCAGCGGCGCCGCGCCGACTGGCGGTGCCGACAGACGACAGAGCACGTGACTGCCTCGGCATCGAGACGACTGACCAGGCCGGCAACAGACTAAGTGACTAAAGCTGCACCAGGCAGCTTTGGAGGGTGGCAGACCAGGTGATTGACTCGGTGCCAGGCAGCTTTGGAGGGTGGCAGACCAGGTGATTGACTCGGTATCAGACAGCGGTGGAGGGTGGCAGACCAGGTGATTGACCGGCTACCAGACAAGCGTTGGAGGGCGGCGACCAGGTGATTGACTCGGTACCAGACAGCGTTGCTGGAGGGTGGCAGACCAGGTGGATTAACTCTGGTACCAGCGGCGTTTGGAGGGTTGGCAGACCCAAGGTGATTGACTCGGTAACCAGACAGCTTGGAGTGTGGCAGAACCAGGTGCATTGACTCGGGTACCAGGCGGCGTGTGGAGGGCTGGCAGACCAGGTGATTTAACTCCGGTACCAGCGGCGTTGGAGGGTGCAGACCAGGTGATTTGACTCCGGTACCAGGCGGCGGTGAGAGGGTGGCAGACAGGTGATTAACTCGTTTACCCAGGCGGGTTAGGTGGCAGACCAGGTGATTGGAACTCGGTACCAGTCAGCGTTGGAGGGTGGCAGACCAGGTGAATTGACTCGTACAGGGGATGGCAGGACCAGGTGATTTGACTCGGTACCAGGGCGGCGTTGAGAGGGTGCAGACCAGGTGATTGACTCCGTAGGTACCAGGCAGCGTTTGGAAGGGTGGCCAGACCAGGTGATTGAACTCGGTTACAGGTGGTGCAGTCCCAGGTGATTGCTCGGTACCAGACAGCGGTGCGAGGGTGCAGACCAGTGATTGACTCATGGGTACCAGACAGGTCGTTGGAAGGGTGGCAGCCAGGTGATTGACTCGGTATCCAGACACGTTGGACAGAGGGTGGACAGACCAGCGTGGATTGGGACTCGGACCAGGCAGCGTAGGAGGGTGGACAGACTCAGAGTGATTGACTCGGTTTTACGGGTGGACAGACCAGTGATTGATCAGGTACCAGGCAATGCGTTGGAGAGGTGGCCAGACCAGGTGATTGACTCGGTACCAGGACCAGCGTCTGGAGGCGGCAGACCAGGTGATTGACTCGCGAGTACCAGACAGGCGTTGGAGGGCGGGCAGACCAGGTGATTTAACTCAGTTACCAGGGTAGCGTGGAGGGTGGCAGGACCAGGTGATTAACCGGTATACCAGGACAGCGTTGGAGGGTGGCAAGACAGTGTGATTGACTCGGTAACCAGACAGCTGACACGGGGTGGCAGACCAGGTGAATTGACTCGTGTACAGGCGGCGGGGCGCGGGGAGTGCTCAGGTCGGCAGACCAGTGTGGTGATTGACTCGAGAGGTTACCAAGAACAGCGTTGAGCAGTGCAAACCAGGGTGATTGACTCGGAGGTACCAGTCGGTAGCGTATGGGAAGGCGGCCAGACCAGGTGATTTACTCCAGTCGGTAGGGGTACCAGACAAGCGTTGGATGGCGTGGCAGACCAGAGTGATTAACTCGGGTAACCATGGTTAGCGTTGGAGGGCGGCAGACCAGGTGATTGACTCGTACAGGGGTGGCATTACCAGGTGATTGACTTCGTCAGGGGTACCAGTAGCGTTGGGGCGGCGGCAGACCAGGGTTGATTGACTCCGCGTACCGGTTCTCGAGGGGGTACCAGGTAGCGTTGGATGGGCGGTCAGGACCAGGTGATTGACTCGGTACCAGGGCGGCGTTTTGGAGGGTGGCCAGAACCAGGCGTGATAACTCGGTACCAAGGTAGCGTTTGATCCGAGCGGCGGCCAGACCAGGTGATTGAACTCGCGTACAGGCCAGGAGTGTGCGGTGACCGGGTGGCAGTACCAGCGTGGATTGACTCACGAGCGGTGGTACCCCAGGTTAGCGTTGGGGAGGGCGGCCAGAACCAGTGATTGACTCGGGTACCAGGTCGGCGTTGGAGGGTGGCAGACCAGGGTGATAACTCGGTACCAGGTTAGCGTCTTGGAACAGAAGGAGGGCGGCCAGACCAGGGTGATGACTACGGTTACAGAGGTGGCATACAGGTGATTGACTCTGTCGGTACCAGGTAGCGTTGGAGCGGCGGCAGACAGGTGATTTGACTCTGGAGGTAACCAGGTAAGCGTGTTGGAGGGCGCAGACCAGGTGATTTAACATCAGGTACCGAGTGCGTATGGAGGGTGACCCATACCAGAGGTGATTGACTCGTACAGGTTGGCAGACCAGGTGATTGGATCGGTACAGGCGGCGTTGGGAGGGCGGCAGACCCAGGTTGATTGACTCCGGTACCAGACCAAGCTTTGGAGGCGGCAAGAACCAGGTGATTAAACTTCCGTACCAGGTAGCGTTGAGAGGGTGGCAGACCAGGTTGATAACTCGGTACCAGGCAGCGTTGGAGGGCGGCAGACCAGGTGAGATTGACTCGGTTGACACAGGTAGCGTTGGAGTGTGGCAGACCAGTGATTGACTCGCGTGACCAGGTAGCGTTGGAGGATGTGCAGACCAGGTGATTAACTCGGGTAACCAGCAGCGTGGAGGCGTGGGCAACCAGCCGTGATTTACTCGGCTACCGAGTTAGCGTTGGAGGGGTGACATACCAGGTCTGATTGGACTCCGGCTACAGGGTGGCAGACCGCAGGTGGGATTGAACTCGGTACCAGACAGCGTTGGACGGCGGCAGGACCAGGTGATTGACTCGGTACCAGACAGCATTGGAGGGTGGCAGACCAGGTGATTGACTGCGGTACCAGCGGTTAGCGTTTGGAGGGTGGCAGACCAGGTGATTGACTCGGTACCAGGTAGCGTTGGAGGCATGTCAGCACAGCGTGATTAAACTCGGTACCAGGCAGCTTTGGAGCGGTGGCAGACCAGGTGATTGACTCGGTACCAGACCAAGCCGTTGGAGGGCGGCGACCAGGTGATTAAACTCGGTACGCAGCAGCGTTGAGGCGTGGCAGACCAGGTGCATTGACTCAGTACCGACAGCGTTGGAGGGCGGCAGACCAGGATGATTTAACTACGGCTACCAGGGCAGGCGTTGTGAGGGATTACAGACCAGCGCGGTGATTGACTCGGTACCAGGTAGCGTTGGAGGATGTCAGACCAAGGTGATTTAACTCTGGATGGGTACCAGGCAGCGTTTGGAGGGGTGAGCCAGGACCAGGTGATTGACTCGGGGTACCAGTTAGCGTTGCGAGGATGACAGACCAGGATGATTGAACTCGGTACCAGGTAGCGTTGGAAGGATGTCAGGGACAGGTGATTAAACTCGGGGTACCAGGCAGCGTTTGGAGGGTGGCAGACCAGGTGATTGACTCCGGTACCAGACAAGCGTTGGAGGCGGCAGACCAGGTGATTGACTCGGTATCAGACAGCTTTGGAGGGTGTCAGACCAGGTGATTGACTCGGTACCAGACAGCGTTGGAGGGCGGCAGACCAGGTGATTTACTCGGTACCGAGTAGCGTTGGAGGGTGACATACCAGGTGATTGACTCGGTACAGGGTGGCAGACCAGGTGACTGACTCGGTACCAGACAGCGTTGGAGGGCGGCAGACCAGGTGATTGAACTCGGTACCAGACAGCGTTGGAGGGCGGCAGACCAGGTGATTGACTCGGTATCAGCACGCGACACTCAGTAGGCGGCTGGGCAGCGTCGGCTTCTGCCAGCATCGTTAGTCGTATACAACTGTTATTGGTTGTAGATAACTAGTTTGCATCTAAGGTTTACTCAGAGACTTAAATGCGGAGTGTTCACTGAAATGCGGAAGATGAAACAGAAGTTTGAAGAGAAATGCCTGATCAAAACGATAATAAAGAACGGCGCCGCCTTCAGGAAGCAGGGGAGGCATTTCGAAGTCAATTCTTTCCATACGACGTCCGTAGGCGTAATTGTAAACCAGACAAATTAGGGAGGCTTCCATTGTCCCCCCTTTGGCGCCGCCCTTGACAATAATATTTAGTTTGATGTACTTATTGGTATATTTTTATTCGAAAATAACTCTTCGACTGTTAATAGAGCAAGTAACAACAACTATTTCACCAATAGGTATACATTCTTTACTGTTCGGCGCTTTTTGTACCAAAACAAGTTCAGAAATGCATGGGATAGCAGTTAGCACACAATTATTTCACGTCGATGGCAATGTTGACCATTTTATTACTATTTCCAATGACAAAGAACATTCTCCGCAGAAGTGAGTTGGGTAACTGTTTGTTCACGTTTGTTCACTCCAGTCAGGCACATTCTGTGCTCAGCCCAGCATTCACAGAGCGAGCCGTTTCAGTTCTTGAGTGAGCCATTTCAGTCCCTGAGCCAATTTCAGTCCCTGGGCGAGCCATTTCAGTTCCTGAGCGAGCCATTTCAGTCCCTGAGCGAGCCATTTTTGTCCCTGAGCGAGCCAGTTCCTGAGCGAGCCGTTTCAGTTCCTGAGCGAGCCATTTCAGTCCCTGAGCGAGCCATTTCAGTTCCTGAGCAAGCCATTTCAGCCCGTCCGTCGGATTCTGACAGGGGATTTCACCGGCCCGTGATGGGTAGTTCTGATTAGTCCGTCAGCTCGGGCGGGTTTCCAGTAAATATTGGTCAAAGCTGCAAACAAGCTTTGGAATGGAAAGTGAGACCAGGAAGAGTCTGATACAGGTCTGATACATAAGAGTCTGATACAGAAGAGGCGTATTTATAAATCCGTCTAGGGGATACCAAGCCCCCAAGGGGCGCAAAAGCCCCACATGAGGGCACCGTCAGCAAAAGGTGTTGTTGAGCGGGGAGAGTGGGCTCCGATATATTTCTGAGGGTGCCCTATCGGCTACTACATACCTCAAAACGTGACCTCCGATACAACTTTGGAATCGCCCTCTCGCGCACCTCTAAGGGCGCCCTCCGATACACATCTGAAGGTCCCTTCCCACATACCTTCAAAAGCGCCCTCCGAAGCACTTCTGAATGAGCCCTCCCACACGCCTCCAAAGAGGCCTTCCGATACACCTCTGAAGGCACCCTCCGACACACCTCTGAAGGTGCCCTCCGATACATCTCCGCGAAGACGCCCTCCAAAATAGGTCCAGAGGCGCCCTCTGTGAGACCAGAGGCACCCCACCTCATATTCAGTGAATGACGCGATTAGAGGTATGGAGGGAGGACGCCCTCGGACCTAGGATATATGTATCTGATGGCGCTTTTGAACTATGTGAGAGGGTGCCTTCAGATGTGTATCGTATCGGTGAGGGCCTTTGGAGGTATGTGGAAGGGCGTCTTCAGATATGTATTGGAGGATGCCTCCGAAAGTCTATTTGAGGGCGTCTTTGAAGGCATGTGTAAGGGTGCCATCGGATATGTATCGGAGGGCGCCTTTAGAGTCTATAGGCATGTGGGAAGGCGTCTTCGAATGCGCATCGGCGGGCGTCTTTGGAGGTTTGTAGGAGGGCACCATCAGATTTGTATCGGAGGGCACGTTGGGAGATATATGAGAGGGCGCATTTGGAGGTATGTTTAAGGACGCCTTCAGAAGTGTGTCAAAGGGCGCCTTCGAAGGGATGTGAGAAAGCGTTTTCAGAGGTGCATTGGCGGTCATCTTTGGAGCTATGTGGGAGGGCGCCGTCAGAGGTGCATTGGAGGTCATCTTTGGAGCTATGTGGGAGGGCGCCGTCAGAGGTACATCAGAGGTCGCCATTAGAGCATAGTTGGTCATGGGTGCCCGAACCCCAAGCCCAGCCTAACTAAAGCCCATCAACACCAAGCCCAGACCCAGACCAGACCCATTTAAATTCATAAAACTCCAGTCCTTGCCCGGGCTGGCCAATTCAGATTAAGCATATAATTATTTTCACACAATTTGCAGCCATTATCCTAGCATATTTACTTGTATACTATGCATTAACGAAAAATAATATCACGCACCTGTGTATTGCTGTGGATTTGGACTTATCGATCACTTCTCGGTCAACATTGTCATATTTGATTAGACTTTGGATCGGACATCATTTGGGAAATTTGTGGATCTTCCAACACTATTACTTACCATGATCTATTCTATTGTTCCCATATTGTTGCAAAGTTTACTGTTGAGGTGTCTTACAAAATTTATTAACATATTTACAACATCTGGTTGCAATTTAAACATCTGGTTGCCAAGTAAAAAAATAACACTTAGCTACATTACTCAAAAACTGCGATACCCATGCCCGCACAGTAACCATTAAAAGCCGACCAAAATCATACCCAATCCAGACAATCGGATGAATTGAGTGGGCACCCATGGATGCACCCGATCTATGACAAACACTGCTTTAGAGATATATTGGAGGGCGCCTCTGGACATATTTGGGAGGACGCTTTGAAGCAGAGACTATCATGGGTGCCCGAACCCCAAGCCCAACCCAGCCGAAATCCATGAACACCAAGCCCAGACCCAGACAAGACCCATTCAAGTTCATAATATTGATACCCATGCCCATTGGGGCCCATTCAGATAAGGCAGATAATTATTGTCACAAAATTTGCAACCATTACCCTAGCATGTTGACTTTCACAATATGCACGGGCGACACATTTCGAGGCGCCGCAGACCGAATGATTTTTCTCCGACGAGCCTTAAATCCCGATAGCCTAAAAGGTCGGGTCGGTTCGGGTCGAGTCGAGTCGGGTCGGGTCCCGGGTCGGGTCGGGTTCGGGTTCGGGTCAGGTCAGGCGGGTCGGGCGGGTCGGGCGGGTCGGGCGTGGTCGGGCGGTCGGACGGTCCGATGGGTCGGATGGTCGGATGGGTCGGGCCGGGTCTGGCGGGTCGCGCAGGTCGGGGGCAAGGTCGGGCTGGTCGGGCTGGTCGGGCTGGTCGGGCTGGTCGGGCTGGTCCGGGCTGGGTCGGGCCGAAGTCGGGCAAGTTCGGGCGGATCGGGCGATCGGGCCGGCCAGGCGGCCAGGCCGGGTCGGGCGGGTCGGGCGGGTCGGCGGGTCGGGCGGGTCGGGCGGTCGGGCGGGTCCGGGCGGGTCGGCGGCGGGGTCCGGGCGGGGTCCGGGCGGGGTCGGGGCGGGTCGGGCGGGTCGGCGCGGGTCGGGCGGGTCGGGCGGGTTCGGGCGGGTCGGGCGTCCGGGCGGGGTCGGGCGGTCGGGCGGGTCGGGCGGTCGGGCGGGTCGGGCGGGTCGGGCGGGTCGGGCGGGTCGGGCGGGTCGGGCGGTCGGGCGGGTCGGGCGGGTCGGGCGGGTCGGGCGGTCGATTTGAACGTTTGTTTCTAGATAGCATAGTTTCCGAGATATTTTGGGGTTTCTGGAGCGATGTCCTAAAAGTGGAAAATTTGACATTCGATGACCTCTGGTGACCTGAGTTTTGACATGAGCGAAAAAAAGGCTGATAATAGTTTTGAAATGATTTTTGATAACGGTTCAAAAATCATTTTTTGTTTTGGTCCCCGAGCCATATAGGAGCCGAGTTAAAGGAGGGGGGGGGGTGTTCAAACCCCCCCCCCTCCAGTCGGGCGAAGGAAATGTAGAGGCCCAGTGCAGTGGGGCGCGGGTTAAGTAAAGATATAAGTAAAGATATTGTTTGAAATTTTGTCTGGACGTCGTCCATACGTGGTTCCCTCAAAGATGTATACAGATGAGTTTTTAATAGCTAGAAATTTATTGATTTTGTAAAAATATATAAAACACGGTTTTTGGCATTTTAAGGGCTAAAAACAAACAATTTTGAAAATCCGAGATTACCATTTAAAAGAAGTTTTGGTGTGATTTCCTTTCTTTTGGTGTTTTCATTTGCAATTTGCTAAAAAATCGATTTTCTACGATTTTTTCAACATCAATCGTTTTTCTACGAGCAATATCACTCTTGTAAATATTTACCGTATTATATAAATATGTTCCCATAATTTGATAATTAGACCTAAATCATATACCTTAGCCATACCAGATTATCAGGGGGCACTTTGATATGTGTGCCCCCTTGCAGATTCAAGGGGGGCACGGTGCGCCGGTGCCCTTCCCCGTTCCGCCGCCTATGACGTCGTACATACGTGGTTCTCTCAAAGATGTATAAAGATGCTTTTTTAATAGCTATAAATTTATTGATTTGGTAAAAAATATTTAAAACACATTTTTTGGCATTTTAAGGGCTAAAACAAACAATTTTGCTAATCAGAGATCACCATTAAAAGAAGAATTGATTTCATTTCTCTTTGTGTTTTTTGTTTGCAATTTGCTCAAAAACTCTATTTTTTACGATTTTTTCAACATTCATCGTTTTTCCACGAGCATTTTTATTTTATTTTATAAATTTAGTCCGAATGCTTTGTAGGGATGGCTTTCCCAGGTCAGAACCCGCGCTAAGCAGAGCTTGTTGCGCTGGTCCTGACCTCACCACCCGATCGTGCA
>VOPJ01001394.1:0-27602 GCA_014673585.1 Semibalanus balanoides
CCAGTAACTCGCGTTATGAAATATACCCCAGTAACGCGCGGGTTAAATGTATGTCTCGAAAAAAGTTGTTATATCCTGATCATCAGTACATCTTAGTTTTAAGTTTCTTTGGGACTTGCATGACAAATGTTGACGTCATTAAATTCTGCACCTTTTCATCATTTCAAAATTAGGTTTAATTGAAAACAAAAATAACCCATCTTATGACAAATACAACGCAACGCCTTGTTTGCATACTTTATTTTACCAATTCTATAAAACGCTTTTTTCAACCTAGACCCCGCTTATTAGATATATTTACAATTGGTGAATTCAGAGAAGTTTTAGAAAACATCCTTTTCGACTTTGCAGTGGCACATTTTATCATAACATTTTGCTTCCTAAATCAATCAGCACGGGTTCAAAGCGTTTTGAAAGTCGCACAAAAAACCTTATGATCTTGAAAATGTTATAATTTTTATTTTGATACATTAGAAAGAAACAAAAATACAATATACCTACTATATGAAAGACAATGTCATTCACCCTTCGCAGTTTGCACGGCCCCAATACACTGAACCTATTTACTAGACGAGAATGAACCACGGCGATGCGAACAGATACGCCACCTCCGCGTCATATTGGACGT
This sequence comes from Semibalanus balanoides, assembly GCA_014673585.1. Lineage (NCBI taxonomy): Eukaryota > Metazoa > Arthropoda > Thecostraca > Balanomorpha > Balanidae > Semibalanus > Semibalanus balanoides. Next base: position 629 of record VOPJ01001394.1, read on the forward strand.
GATGCTGACATTCGCCGACTATGTTCCTTCAACGGTAGACAAGGCCAATCGCATGATCGGTCTGCTCATGTTCAAATGTCGCCCCGCTTTCGCCGCCTAGATCACAATGCAATCTTGTCAGTGTGCGATGCTCATGTGAGGTCCGTGAATGAATACGCTAGTGTTATCTCAGTTGGAAACACAGTAGGGAAATGCTCCAAAAATAGAGCGCTCTAAAAATGAAGCCGATGACGTCAGAGCCTGCCATAGGCTTGCATGTTAACGCTCCAAAATTAGATCACGTTTATGAACACTTTTTACCAAATCCACTCGAAACACCTGTAATCGAATTATCACACCCCTATGAAGTCATAGAAGATGCAAAATTTATCATTTTGCATTTCCTGTAGAAGCCTTAAAACCCAGATGCACATGGAAAATGTAATTTGAATTTCAAATTTATGAAAAGTCATGTACAAATTTATATTCAACAATCTAAATCAATATTTATTGTTATCTTTGGTCCTCTTTTTTAAGAAAAACATTTTTTACATTTACCTACAACGGATCTGATGCGTTTTTCAAAATAATTATGTCAATTATATTTTCACAACATGTTACTCGCTCTATTTATTGAGCGTTTCAGCACCAGGCAATGGCAGGCTGCCAGTGATATATCCATAAATTTAACGTGACCAGACCAAAAGCAAATATTGAAGTATTTTCTTGCCATGTATGCCATATATGGGTCGTCAAGTGGTCGCAGTGCTACGCAACAGCCGCTTAAAAAGCCCCTTTTTTCGCGACCGTTAAAAATGGATCAAACCCTAAAATTAGAGCGCTCTATTTTTGGAGCATTTCTCTACTGTGTCTCCAACTGATCTGGTCTGGGGTTGCTGTCCCACCATGGAGTATATCTCACCGCCGAACCATTTTAATTGTCAGTCTATCAAGGTTTGCCTCACTCAAACCGACATTACGTTCATGCAGTCTGTGCTTCGTGTCCACCTGGATTGTGCCAATTCAGTGTCAATGTTTTCTCTGCATGTTCCCGACCCACGCACAGGACACACTGGGCTGTTCCATGTGCCGGGTGGTACGGTAAATTCGCTGCGCATTTTATCGCGACTACTGGTGACCTGGAACACATTTCTGCAGAAAACCTCAGAGACTGATGTATTTGACTTATCTTTTACTTTTAAGTAGCATGTTTTTAAGTTTGTAAACAATGAAGCCTGAAGGCATTTATTCATGTTCTTATTGTTCATGGTTGGGCAGTGGTGCTAAGTCAATTGTCCCATTTAATGCGTTGAGTAGCGGGATATTTATTTATTACTTACTTTGGCATCGTCTTCATGTTTTAGTTATGAACGTGTGAATGTATGAGCGTGGGTATGTACGAATTGTATGACTATAGCCGTAAGTGAGCTTTGCCTTCGGCTTGTAGTTGTGTTAATACTAATAAACAAATATTATATGCAATGTTATAATCAACTGTTTCCCTTACGTTACCTTACTATGGCCAAAACATTATAACTTAAAATAGCAATTATAGCGCAGGTTCAGAGCCTTATACCTATATTACTTTCTTATTACTTTCTTCAAGCACCGATAAACTTACAATAGCGAGGATTTATTAGAAATTGTAACGACAGAAAACAAACGGAGCCCGATACTTACTTAAAGGGAATAGTTCACCTTGAAAAAACAGAGGAAACGCTCATGAAATGATGAAGAGAAGCAAGAAATTACGGTATCATTTAATTAGTGGTCAAAGAAACCTATTATTTACGCAAAAAAGCAAATTAAATTTCATTATTATGGTGATTAATCATACGCTTTCCTCTAAGAATGAAATCAGCTTGCTTAGAAGCACGTTATGTCATCAAAAACGTCATCGTTTGGAGGGGATCGTGGCGACAGTGAGCGAAACGAGGACTTGCAAAGAACTGAAGGCATGAGGGAAATGGCAACGCTTTTAGAACCACGGAGATTAATTTGAAGTCAAATCACGTGCTTATTCATTTATTTATTTGGCATAATCGCCGACGGGATAAATCGGGCGAGGTCACATAGATCAAACAAACGGCAAAGAATACAAATATTCTTTGTCGTTATTGTGTTTATTCAAGAAGAAGTTTCCGTGGTTCATCTATGGACGTTGAAAGTTGTGTTAGAATTTCAGACTAGCCAGTATGTATGCATGTACGCACAAATGATCAGTGTATTCTTTTTGCATAATCAGTGCAGTGACACGGGAGTTATTTCCTGAAACCCATGCCACTCAAAGAGCAGGAAGCATGAAGACGGATTTCGGCAACTCTGTAAGACTAGGTGCGTCTGTGAATATTTCGTGAGAATGTTGCTGAGATAACGTTTTAGTGGACGATTAGCATCACAATCACAATAAATCCTCACAAAGTTATTCTTGCATGCAGTCAATGCAGATACGAAACAATATGTTTTTGTCCCGTCCAGCCACTAAGTGTTTCTATCAAACACCTTTTCCAAAGTCTTACGTTCATCTTTCACGTCATAACCATCGTCCATCAGCCAAAATCAGCCAAATCAGCGAGTTGGAGTTACCGGTAAACCCGGTGCCCGACTTTCAGGCTGATATTAAATATAGACGGGTTTCTTGAAAATGTGAAGACGTCACTAGTCATTCGGCAGCGCCACAAAAAGAGAAAAAAAAAAAAAAAAAGAAAAACACAGAAAAAAAAAAAAGAAAAAAAAAAAACAAAAAAAAAAAAGAGAAAATAAAAATCTTGGCTATCTCAACTCAAAACCCTATGTTAAAGGTGAACTATTATTTATGAATTATTAGGTGAATTATATTATATAACTATTCCCTTTAAAGGAAGTAGTGGAGAGTCTTACTAGTTGGCCAGTCAGAAATAGGTTATCATGGAACAGGACTGGCTAGCGATAAACTGTTCTGCCTATGACGCCTGCCACAACGTATATATGTCAGATTCGTGTCTAATCACCAAACGATGCGCATAATATGCATTATGCATACATGGAAGCCTATAACCTACAGTAGAACATTTAATGATTTAATTGTGAGTTTGAGGCGATCCAGACAAGTGAATGATATATTTAACTTCTTTACTGCAAAGGAAGTCTATTGTTTCCAAAAGTAGGTCCTATAAAAATAGGCGGATTAAACATAGTGTATTTGATGATCGAATCATAGAGATCATATATACATATGATCATATGTATATCATATGTATCATATGTATACATATATCATCATATGTATATATGATCTCTATGGATCGAATAGATTAATCAACCAAGCCATAGCATCAACCTACAGTGCAGGGGCGCAGCAAGGGGGCGAGCAAAGGGAGCACATGCCCATGCGTTTCAAGCATCGAAAATCTGTGACATTTTCCACCCAGTAGGTAACATTGCAGGTCTCAGCTCGCACTGCTCGTACTACTACCATTGCAGTACATTTTGCACTGATTAGGAGAACTAAAGCGACCAAATTAGGCCGTTCCTTTGACCAGAATCAACCGTTTTGGCTGATTACCTTCCATTCCAAATGGCAATAATCTCGTCGCGAAGCACGACTTGACACAACATCGCAAAACAGTGTTGCACCTCCTCAGAAGCGGGCTTGCTGTGGTGTCAACGCGCCTGCATTATATCCTGTTTGTTCGGCGGCACCTGGCTGAGACTTTACAGGGAGGGCTTCATATCAGTGATAACGATTTTCGATGATACACAATTGCTGCCTCGAAGCTCTTGACCACAGCCCACGTTGCCTTGCCGGGGGCTCTGAGGATGGGCCTCTCTGACCTGCTCGTCATCGGAATCTGTTTACCAGTTGCATCCCATTGCTTAGCGTTTTAGGTTACTCGGGTGCTGCTTGTGATTATGCTTTATCACCATACTCAACACACTTCTCTCTTGTGTTGTTGAGCTTTTGAAATGCCACCTGTATTTAACCATGCCTCGACACGGAATTTGTATCATATTATAAATTGGTTTAATTTGCTTTCACGTCTGTTATGATTTGCAGTATATTTGTACTTTTATTGAAATGACGTCAAACAAAATAGTTTTTAGCTGTCTTTCATTACATCTATGTTTTTGTATTGTATTATAAATTGATTCTGCTAGAAAAGGAAAAAGCGCCTGTTTGTATTAGGCTCCATTTATGCTAAGAATGATGATTAACGCTAATAAAGTTTTTGGTTATAATATGCATATTTCATATAAAAAGTTGTTTTTCCTACGGTTGTGATTTACTGACATTTAATTTGGCTTTCAGATGTTTATTTCAACCCAAATGCAATATCTCAGGTTGCAGAACATACAAATATTGTAAAAGGATTTACCGAGATTCAGATAGGAACACTTCGATATAAAGGTGCCATTAACACCTAAATTTAACGTTAGACGCGGTGATCCAGTTCTTTCCCGTTCGGCTGTACATGTCCACAGCAAGTCCCAAAAGCCGTACAAACATACATTCTAAGCAAAAATAGATGTTTTTGTGCGTACTTATAATTTATATCCCGTGAGATGATTGACTCATTGCAGAACAGTAGCTTCTCAAACCTTACCTGCTCTATTCCCGTTCGTCTTGTTTTCTATCCTGGCAGAGCTGCGATGCTGCAGCCTCGGTGTAGTGAGCACAGTCGGCTATTTTCTGGCAAGTGCACGGTAAGAAGCGCGCCCGACAGATTAGGCGACCCAGCCAGCTTGGCAGTTTCGCGGCACTAATGCAGAAGCCGGGTCCGTCCCGGCGCGCGGGGCTGCCGGCTGGGGGGAAGAGGGGGCGGGCCGCGTTTGGGCTCTCCACCAATCAGAGCGGCGCGCGAGCGGCCGGTACGGAGGCCGGCACCGACCGCTGGCAGTGCACACTGTACAGTCTAGGGTAAAAGTTCTGTCCGTGCAAAAGTTCAGTACGCTGTTTCTGCCTTTGTCTGTCGGTGCTGCACGCAAAGGAATCCAATGCAATTACTATAGCCCTCTCCCCCGGTATCAGGGGCGAGGGCAGAGAAATAGTTTCCAATAGATTTCACTGCATGCGCACCGACAAACAGCACGATGACAAGTTGACCTATGAAACTAAAACGGGTGCGCTTAACCAAAGCTTTTTAAGAACACTTTCTACGCTAGCTTCCGTCAGACGAAAACAAACATCGACCCAGGGAAATGGAGGATTTATCCGGATAGAGCACTGAAAGGAATGCTGCTAGCCGTTTTCACGAAGGATTTATTCACCGGGAAAATCGTTATCGGTTGAGGTGATGAAGTGGACAGACCATTTACCCTAGACTGTACATACTGCACCCCTGTCAGAGACACTTCCACACCTTTGGTACGAGCCGATACTATGATGAGATGTTTTCATTTGTTTTCGACCTCAAATATCGTCAGGTGTCCTTGGGATTCATTCCTGCATACGTCCCACGATCTTTTCACAGATATTGATTCTTTATATTCGTCAAATTTCAGTCGCCGGTGGTCATTTACTTCTCAGACCCCGACGTGTCGCTAATATTTGTTGAATTATTGTCAATTGCATGAACTGACGTTTTAATTGTAAAGCCGTCATGCGGGTCTTTTTTACCGTATAATACGTTTTCTTGTTGCACATGAGAAAGTTAAGGCATGCTTTCCGTCGTGTTTAGAATACTAGCAAGGTACATACGTGACTTACGGATCACGTGCGCAACATGAGTCAATTTCTTGATCTTGATCGATGTGCGGTAAGCTTTTGCGTGGAATTTTAGCATGGTGTCATTGCAATCCTTGATCCCTTACGCTTACCTACATCTCATGATGATGATGATAATGATGATTGGGGTTTTAGGGCAGAACGGCAACGAAGGTCACATGCCACCCATACCTACATCCCAAGGAAAGCTTAAATATATATATATATATATATCCGCTAAGCACCTTATACATTCCTATAAAATACGTATTTAAAGAAGTACAGTAAGTATCACGCTTTATCTGAAATCATTATGAAATACAATACTCCTGCAGATATATTTCGAGGTTCGCGGACAGTACCGGCAGTCAAACATCTTCCAATTAAAACAGCAATCACGCCACAGCGATGGGGCTCGCTGATGACAAGCATATGCTTCATATGGCGCTTATGATGCACATTCCGATAATATCTCAATCGTGTTCATTATCACTGTTCAGGGTAGACATTTCCAATTACAGGCTATGTCTTGATTACTCCAGTCGTTAAGCACTACAATAATGATATAGCAATAAGGCAGTTAACTTTATCTCGGACATTGATCAGCTCAGGTTGTATAATGTTACCGATTGACGAGCGACTTAAAAAAATATATATTGTTGTATTAGTTGAAATGTGGCATTGTTTGTTAATAATTCCATTAATCAGTCTCTTCATCAGCTTTGACGAATAAAGCAATTCGGATTATCTCTAGCTTGTCAAACTCGGTGAAGTCGAAAACAAGTCATTGTGATGCGTTCATTTAAAGGTATCCCTTTGTTGGAATTAAGAAAACTGAGGTTCGCTTTGTTTTCAGTTCAGTTGAGAGATCGTTCTGACGAAAATGTCGCATTGCTTTAAAGCAGGAGTCGGCAACCTCCGGCCCACGAGCCAGATCCGGCCCGCGACCGGCTGACGTCCGGCCCGCGGCTGGTATCGGCAACTTATATTGTATTCCGGCCGCGGTGCCTTCAGAAATCAAAAATAGTTTAACAAAAAGTATGTGTGCATTCGTGATGTTTTCATTCTCACTTTTGCCTGCCGCACAAATTTAAATCCTCGGAATCAAAGGATATTTGGGGTGGCACTGTTTGGCGGCTTATGAAGTTTGAGACGTGCTTCATCCTTTTTTACGAATAGATGTGCCTGCTGGCGCAGTCTGTCTAAGAGGATACATATTCCGACCAGATGTTACAAAGGTACTGGCAAAAATTCAGCTGTAAGTACATTGAATGCATTAATTATGCTGTCATATTCCCAAATGTGAACACGTCATGTGCCGTCATTGTTGCGATTTTAAATCACGGGCCGGCCGCCGACTGCTTCCAGATCTCTCATCCGGCTCGCGCCCTAAAAAGGTTGCCGGCCCCTGCTTTAAAGCGAGATGGCGAAAATCGAAGCAATAGGTATCGAGTTATTTCTCAGATTTCGCTGGCATTATTCCATAGCGTTTTTGACTCCCACTCGACTCAGCAATCTAATGACAAAAAATCCAGAGCTTGGAAGGGCACACAATCAGCAGCGACTTACCTTAAAATAACTGTTGGTTATGAGATGTCACAGCGAAGCACGTCTGAGAGTTCTCCAAGTCCTGCCGAGTGTGGTGAGAGAACCACAGACACCGGATGAGAAGTCACGGAGACCTTACGCGTGATTCACCGACTCCGACGAAATGAGTCATCAGCGAAGGAACCGGACACCGACTGAGGAGGCTTCTTAACGTCAGCCGAATCAGCCAATCGCACCGATCGAGTGCAGTGTTAGTCCGGCTAAATAGTTTCACTGACACACTGGCACTGTTCGAGACTCCAAGATCCTGTCTGTTGTCTTCGTTCCTGCTGCGTGCAGTCCAATCCCCAGTGGATGTCCCCCCTTTCCCGTCCTGCGGCACCGAACACTGAGTCGCAGCTGTGCTCTCTGACGGGTTCCGAGCCGCAGCTGTGCTCTCTGACGGGTTCCAAACTCGGTGCTCTGCGCTGCCTGCCAGCGCTACAGACACCAGCGCTGGACCTGTGACCGGCAGCCGAACACGTGTCCCGTGCCAGTGACGGCGCCACAGGTGCCGCCGCTGCTGGCCCGCTGCTGGCCCGCTGCTGGCCCGCGGCCACCGACTGCTGGAGCCGGGCCAACCGGCCCAGCCCGCCCCGAAATAGCGGCCCGGGCCAGAGGCGTCCGCGGCGGCCCGGCCCGGGCGACATGAGCATTGATTGTTTGCTGGCTCGCACGGCAGGTGAGGACAGGAGACAGTGATGACAGGAGACGCGAGATAGCGGCGTGGCGGGACAGACACGCACCGGGCCCGGAGGCGGCAGGGGCCGGTCAGCCGCCACCGGCACAGAGGCGGTCACGCGAGACTCGGTCTGGGCCTGGCCTAGCCTGGTGGAAAGCTGCCTTCATGGGCTGCTAAGATTCGCTTCTTCATTTCCTAATCATGTGGCTATTATTGAATAAATGATGGCAACTCAGACTCCCGGAAATGATAAAAGCTAATCTGATTTCTGAGTCTGAGTTTTCAGTTATATTCGCTTAATTTCGATGACGATGCTACAGATTTATTGTGTGAGGTCTGATTGTGAAACTAATAGGTTGTTCTAGTCAAAACGATTTAACAAATAGGGTCTATGTCAAACGCAACAATCTAAGCATCACGAAGGGGTCCGTCAAAACGTTTACTAAACAAACATTTACGGAAATTGTAACCGTCCGCATTTGTGTTCCTCCGATGCCAAATGGCCTCACTGTGGTAGTCTGTTATTGTCCTGGCGACATATGTTTATCAGTCGCGCTCTCTGACGCCTTGTGTCGTGTGACCTCTCCCGTGGGGCGGTTGTGCCGCCCGCGCGGGATGAATTAATCTTGCCGCCCAACAGCCCGATTGATTATCCGGCTGGGATGGCCGGGATGTGCGAGGGACAACAGAAACATCCTTTCGGCTAACCGGCTGCTCCACTACACAGTGCTGTGGCTACTGTCATCTGACGGAGCACTGCTGAGGCCACTCACAGGTCACTGAGCATTGCTGAGGTGACTCACAGGTCACAGAGCACTGCTGAGGTGATCACAGGTCATGAGGCACTGCTGAGGCGTCACAGGTCGAGCGACGCTGAGGCATACTCACAGGTCACTGTAGCATGGCTTGAGTGCCGAATCTCACAGGGTCATCAGCAGCAACTGAGCTTGATGGGCGGACGACACGTCACAAGAGCACTGCTGTACGAGGCGATCTTTATTGAGTCACAAGGGACTGCCGAGGAGACGCACCAGGTCAGGAGCACTGGTGAGGGCGATCACAGTCTACTTGAGCACTGCAGAGGCTACTCACAGTCACAAGAGCATGCTGAGAGCGACTCACAGTACTGAGCATGTGAGGCTACTAAGGTCCACTGAGCACTGCTGAGGCCACCTCACTAGGTCAACGGTCTGCTGAGGCGATCCGAAGTCACAGGTCACAGATACTGCGAGGAGAATCACAGGATCACTAGTATTGCTTGAGGTGACTATAGGTCACGAGCACTGCGTAGGTGACTCACAGGTCAAGAGCACTGCTGAGTGTGACTCACAGGTCCTTGACGATGCTGAACGACTCACATGGTCACAGGGCACTGGCTGAGGCGACTGCCACAGGTCACAGGTCATGCTGAGGTACTCAAGAAAGAGCAACTGCTGAGGTGACTCAGCAGATCACAGTTCATGCTTGAGTGCGACTCACGGTCACAGTCAGCTGCTGAGGCGACTCCAAGGTAGACAAGCCTGCTGAGGTGACACAGGTCAACAGGTCAGCTGAGGCAGTCAAGTCAAGGTCATTGCTTAGAGGTGAGCTCACAGGTCACGGAGCATGCAGGAGGCCACTCACAGATCACAGAGCATCTGTTGAGGCACTCACGTCACAGGGCATGCTGAGCCACTCACAGGTCACAGGTCACAGAGCACTGCTGAGGCCACTCACAGATCACAGAGCACTGCTGAGGCGACTCACAGGTCACAGAGCATTGCTGAGACGACTCACAGGTCACAGGTCACTACTGAGGCGACTCACAGGTCACAGGTCACAGAGTACTGCTGAGGAGACTCACAGGTCACAGAGCACTGCTGAGGTGACTTACAGATCACAGAGCACTGCTGAGGCGACTCACAGGTCACAGAGCATTGCTGAGACGACTCACAGGTCACAGAGCACTGCTGAGGCGACTCACAGGTCACAGAGCATTGCTGAGGCTACTCACAGGTCACAGGTCACAGAGCACTGCTGAGGTGACTCACAGGTCACAGGTAACAGAGCACTGCTGAGGTGACTTACAGTCAGCAGGTCACAGAGCATCTGAGGTGACTTCACAGGTCAACAGGTCACAAGCAGCTGCTGAGGTGATCACAGGTCACAGAGCACTGCTGAGGCAACTGACAGGTCACAGGTCACAGAGTTCTGCTGATGCTAGGCTCGTACCTATAACAGCGTTTGAAGTAGGCCTCAGGAGACCAAAACCCGAAACTGTTAGACGAAGTCGCTCTGATAAGACTTTCAAAGCATACCCTGTTGCCTGGTATAGACCAATGCTGGTGTGTGCTGTCTGCCATATCATGACACCAAATCACCATGGGAAATACCTGCTTCATACACGTTGATAGTATTTATTCCGGTTCTTCTCTTATTTGTGAAATTCTGTTCGTTTTCAGCTGAACAAATGCCACTTCAACTGACCTTTCACACTTAGATACGGCTAATGTGCCATTGAATAGTTTTGACCCTTTAAATTGAAGCTCGCCAGGGAAAGGGCGACACGGCAGTTCCGAATTCGGTACGTATTTTCAGCTCCATGACTACAGGAGGAATGCTATAACCAGTAGAAACAAGAAGGCGAAGACGATGAAGAAGAAGAAGCGTCACTAAAGCAAACAAGACGAGGCTGACGCAAAACCGGGACAAACTGAGACAAAGACAAATAAACCAATTTCATCTGCATTCACGATACATCAATTCCGATACAAGCACATCAGCGATCGATTCTAACAGCTCTGATCCAATTACACCAGCGATTGATTTGAACAGCTCCGATCCAAACAATCGGCGATCAATTGTAATTGACAATGCGAGGAATATGTTGACATTGATGCAAAGTTACCGACTGCTGCGAATCATCTCTCCGTTATGTATCGGACGCCATACGTCCGTCTGCTGGACGCCAGCGGAGACAGAAATGACAGAGCCGACCGCGACTCGTCGCTAAGGTCAGCCCCGGCGCCCGGAAGCGTATCACATTGTTATAGAGCACGCGCGTATCACGTGAAAGCATTGCCATTTAACCCTCACCCGTGTAGGGCAAGATCACTGCGTGACAGTGTAGGGGGGGGGGTACGACCCCCTGGCGTTTGGCCCCTAATTAAGCTAAAGCTTCAATTAAAAAACGAGTGTGTTGCTTGTGACGAGCGGAAGCCATTGACATTTGATATTAAGATCCTGGGTCATTAGGTGACCTCTGAGGTCATGTCAAAGCCAAATTGTCATAAAATCGTAAATGTGTAAAAAATGAGAACTTATGGAGCTAAAATTGTAAAAAAACATATTAGAATGCTATATAAACGCCAAATTTGAAATCAGAATAATAAAATGACCTAAAAACCGCCAAACTAAAAAGGTCATGTCAGGTCATCTGAGGTCAGTGACCTCGGTTGGCCTTTGGCAGTGCATGACCCCAGTTGAACATATAATCATGTAAATTGGATCCCAGAAATGAAATCAGCATCACAAACTGCACTAGGAACGTACAAAAGACGAAAAAAGACATCTGGGGTCATCGGAGATCAGTGACCTTGGTTGACCTCTGATGAGTTCAATCGAGGTCGCAATCTCTGCAGAAGACACAACTGTCACCTAGAAACACCTTTGTATATGCTCCTGAACAACAAACACTCGGGAACTGCACATGTTTCAAAGATCGTTACTGCGGGACACCAGTTTCGCCAAGCACGACCTTGATAAACAGGTCAAAGGTCATGGGTCATACGGGTTAGAATTTTGACATTTTCTGAGTATGTGTCAAATTATGCAAAGTAAGGTACTAAAAGTTTCATTGCGATCGGTTGATATTTGTCGCCTGGTGTTTGAATTCTGACTTCATCTCAGTAAATATTTTCCTGCAATATTTTCGTCTCTGTCGATAATAAACACCCGGACGTAAAAACAACCTGTCATCCGTATGAAATCATTGGAGCGCACGTGAATGTCTCACTGCCACACGCGTGCAGATCGTGAACCTCATAACTGCACCATGTGAAAGTTACCTACTATCCAGGTCGTGACTGTATGACCCACGCTGGCAGCCCTTGACGAAACTGTTCGGAGCCCGGATGTCGCGCTGCGTTCCTTCGCTGCAGCCCCCGGCACGACACGGCTCAACTAAACGACATATAAGCGGGTGACAAATTGAGCCTCGGGCGGCGGCTGCCCGATTTTTCACGGCGGCGGCCCCGGCGCGGCTGTTGTGCCGTACGTGGCACGGTGGTGACAAATGACACCTGAGTGGCGCGGGAACTGACACCGGCCCGACTCTGACAAATTAAACAGTCTGATGGGAGTTATCGCCCGGCTAATTCAGTGGCCGCTGTTTAACGGCTCGAGCCGCGGCAGCTCAGAGAGGTCGAGCTGTAGCAGCTCAGAGGGGTCGAGCCGCGGCAGCTCAGAGAGGTCGAGCCGCGGCAGCTCAGAGAGGTCGATCTGTAGCAGCTCAGAGAGGTCGAGCTGTAGCAGCTCAGAGAGGTCGAGCTGCGGTAGCAGAGAGGGGTGGGAAGGGGGTTTATCGTTATAAAGAGACGTATGTTTCGCTCTGAAGGGATTCCCTAGCTTTGGTATCATAAATATCTGTTTTCCATCATTGTCAATTTTGCAACTGAATGCATCACGTGCGTTACTTATCCATCGAAAATAGGCACAAAAAACTGACCTATGGCAATGCAATGAGATTATATAGACATATGCCCGGCATGAGCGTTCATAGAGTAAGCGTTGACATAGAGTAATAAAGGTCAATATAAAGGTCACCAGAGGTCATCAAGGTAAGATTTTCCAGTTTAAGGACTTTGATTCGAAAACCCCATGTATCTCAGAAGCTATGATATATAGGAACAAACGGAAAACAAATACACAACTCTCGAAATTTGCAATCGCCGGCATGTCTTCAGATTTTAGCTCAGGACAACAGTTGAGGCTCCAGAGTCCAGAACTTATTCCAAGGTAGTATTGGTTTGATCATTGGTTACGATAAAATTCACGGTCTGTAGCCCTGATTGATTTTTCTTATATTCTGTTTGCCCATTTTGTTTTGTTTCAAAACTCATAAACGATCGTCACTACAAACAGAGTACGAAGATGTACTTATATGGCGCAAACCAAAAGAGATAAACAAACCTATACGAGCAATGTCATCGGGTTTGTTATAGTTTATCGAGGCTCTGTATGGCAACTGCTTATCAGAGCTCACGGAGTTGTTTTTTATCGGCCAGCAGCTACAACTACTATGCTCATAGCGTTGTAATTCAAAACGAGCAAAATGCTTTCTAGTAGGGGGGAAAAAAAAAAAAACACGGGCGCCTTCCTGTTTTATTTTTTTGCCCATTTGGGGGAAGGGGCCGGGAGGGGGGGGTTTTTCGAAAAAAATTAGAAAGAAAAAATGGGGGCAAAGGAGGGCGAGCCGGGGGGGAACTGTAAAATAAATTGTTTAGAAAAAAAAAAAAAGAGGGATCTTTAATTTATTTATATTTAAAAATGCCTGACGGGAAGCACGAGGAGAAGAGTCACCAGAAGCTAAGAGAATCAGAACCCGCCCAAACCAAGGGCCGGGATATACCGGCCGCGTCGGATAGTAGATAGGCGACATGGTATATCTCAGCAACAAAAGTGAATCTGGGGAAATGAAGTACATGGCTAAATTCAGAAAAATCTGTTCTGCAGACTAGTGTCAACAACTACACATGACCAATGTGAGAAGGAACACTCCCTTTAAGGTCAAAAGTGATATTTTTGCAAAAGTGTTTTTGTGAATAACTTTCTACCTTTTAAAAATCGGGATATTATTTTAAAACTAACGTGTTTTTATCGTCGAGGCGCTTTACAAAATTGTATTGGTGATCACTGATCTGGTTGGGTCAAACTTAAAAAATTTGACCTCAGGTCAAGATCATTTGGTGACACAGGTAGATCATGTTGCATATGGGACATTATTCCTGCCCTGGGGCTGGGACAATATATTCCTGCCGGGGCTGGGACAATTTAATGATCTCACACCGATTTTTAATCGAAAGTACCGAGGCCAGTAGGTTCCGAGTACTTTCGAATAAAACGAGGTGACGAATTATTAAATTGCCACCCAAGGGTAGGAGGGTAGGAGGTTATTTCCATCGCTTGGCGGCTTGGGCACCAAAAGCAACATGTCTGAACCAAACGTTCAGATTGAACAACTTTAATCTTGTTAAGGTACTTATGAGAAAAGATGTGGAGGATGAATCCTTGAAACCGTGATGAAGAAGTGAGCACTTGAAGAGATAGATGCAACTAAAACAAAGAGACCAACGAAGAAGACAAGCCTACTGGATCCACAACGCTCGAAAGAGAGGCCAAAAATTGGGGATAGAAAGCAAGACTTTCATAGGATTTGGACCCCAAGAACAGGTGCTCGTCCGCAGGTTTTTGCATAGGGTGCATATGTAAATTAGTTAGGTGCATTCTTGTATAGGTGCATCTTGTAATGGTGCTCTTGTTTAGATGCGATATGTAATAGGTGCTACGTTCTTGTAATAGGTACTACGGCTTGGTTGTGTGTTTTGTGTTTGAACTTAGTAATCACGAATATCAAAGTTTGCTATAGCGTGGGTCAAACTAGTGAGGAAACAGATCACTCTATAATCAGGAAGGAAGCATTACCCCATAATGCTCTTTTACCGTATCCATCAAGTATGACGTCATAACTCTTACGTATACGTTAAGGAGGTTATGTCTATGTGAGCAGGAGATGAGGCAAGGCGGGAACAACAGTTTATCCACACTCTGAAAATTATATAAACACTAATTTCTCTATACTCCAAAAAGTTGGTTAGATACGGTAATACGTGCATTTTTGCTGGCTTCCATTTAGACCGTGAAATGCTGCATGTTGGGATTTATGATTCACCGAGTTTTTATCGAAAGTACCGAGGACCGGTAGGTTCCGAGGTACTTCGATTAAACAAAAACGAGGTGAGATTTTAATTGCCAGCCCAAGGGTAGGAAGTATTATCCACTACAATGCTGGCCGGCTTGGACACCCAAAGATCAATGTGCTGCGACAGAACAATCCTTCCTATCTGTTAAAAGTTATATGAGAAAAGTATGTGGAGGGAATTGACATCCTTATGTAGTAATCACGCGCTGCGTGCGAGTGGATGAAAGAACCATCCTTGAAGAGATACATAATATTATTGTAGCACAGAAGAGAGACTGGGCTACTGGAGACTCCAGCTCCAGAGGAGCGAAGATTGCGAGACGGAGAAGACGCTATCATATGGAATTGGACGGCCCAAAACAGGTGGCATACGTTCCGAAGATGTTTTGAAATGGTGCTTGTATGTTAGGTGTCATTGTAAAGAGGTGCATATTGTATATGCGCATCTTGTAATAAGTCATCATTGTAATAGGTCTCTTGGCAATAAAGGTGCATTTGTTATGATAGCATAGTGTATAGGTAGCATACGTTCTTGTATTGTGCATAACGTCCTTGTTTGGTGTCTTTTGTGTTATTAGAACAATCGAAACTAAATCACGAAATATCGAAAGTTTGTATCAGTTGGTGGTCAGAACATAGCTAGTGAGGAACAGAATCACTCTATATAGGAAAGGAAGCATTTACCACATGCTCGTACCGTCTATTCTATTCTGTATGCACGTCAGAGCGCGAAGAGGTCATGAGGATATAGCAGGAGGGCGGGGAAACCTAGCAACGGGCGGGACAACATGTTATACCCACCTCTATGGAAATTATTTAACACATATTCTCTCGATACTTCAAAAGTGGGTATAAAAATGCACCGTGCTATTTTAAATGCCGGCTTTCCACATTTAGACGTACAATCTTGCATGTATTGGAAAAATGCGACTCGACGAGACAAACCACAAATGGTGCATCTGAACGTCTCTATCTGTTAATTTACGACGAGCGCGAAGCGCGGAGCGAGTCCTCATTGAATACCAGGATTTTTCTCACAATATAAGCGGCCGACCCCGCACCGGGGGCGCCACAGCCGGGCCAGACGCGACGCTGGTCAGAGCGGATAGCGAGACCCCCACGCATGGGCCGAGACAAGCAGTCTTCGCCATCAGAATAAACGCCCACACTGCAATGACAAATGATTTTGTGCTTATGATTTTTAAATGTGATGGGTCAGCACAGGCGCGTGACACGTGCCGCGTCGGGATGTCAGAAAAGTATTAAATCCTGCGTAGCTGAAGAAACGGCTGGACTATAAAAGCTAAGTTGGTGTGAGGCTGGAGACCACACTACTGACAATGTTAGCAACAGGTCAAATCTGGGTCAGCGCCCGCGGCCACCTGTTCCGCTCCCGATTACATACGACTCGTTGCAATTGGGCCGGATCCCTAAGTCGCAAAATGCAATATCTATCCGGAGATCAGGAAACCAGAGTAGTGTGTCGTAGAGATACAACGTCTCCGCCGCTTGGCGTACCTAGCACTATGGACATGTCGATCAGCCAGTGCCGAAGACGGCTGGGTGGCAAAGATTACCTGGCATAAACAACAGAGCGACCAATTCCCGCAGGAGTTTTATGACGTATCTTCACCACACATAATACCAGATACTGCTATGCAGATCCACCTATGGGGCAGCTGGAAGCGGGAAAAAACCACCTAATCATGTGCCAGTCGCCTTGTTCTTAGGTTTGCCATGCAGTTATTTCATTCACCCACATTGTTTAAATACTGTAGACCATCTAGTTATTTATGCCCTTGTTTTATACATGTGGCGATTTTTTATAGGATATGCCATTAATCACGCCGCACGTTCAAGTAGCTTCCACCAGGGATACTAGGTCGCGAAATAGAGGCGGATGTAAAGGCGCAACTCCAAATACGCATCTATTAGTCCTACTGCCACCAATGCACCCGGGCTGAGAGCTTTTTTTTATGCGGTCTCCCCGGCAAGGCCCAAAATGGATTTTGCCTAAAACATCAAGCTTAATAAATTGCAAATTTAAAATAACGCTTCAAAACCTATTAGTTTAAAGTATCGATTTTGGTTCGGATCATATTTGCACGGCAAAACAACAACACGAAATAATATCAAATGCATAGCCTTGGCACAAGAACGAACCTCCTCAGTTGTGACGTGTTGTATTATTTGTCGCGCAATTTAATTCGGACCTCGCATCGTCCTGCGTCTGTTTAAGGCGTCCTTTTTTTAAAGAACCCTTGGTTTATCAAGTAGTTATAAGAGACATCGTTGAGACCGCGCTCAAATTGAGCTGATGAACCTTGCAGAGGTCACTGAGAGAAAATGTGCACCCGCGATCATTAAATGGGGGAGTTTTCACTTCCTCTGAAGCTTGTCAATGTAACGGACCGCTTGTGGTGCAAAAATATGAAGTAAATTGGTGCAGCCGAACACGATTCCTGGACATTTGTTTCTCAGCAAACAGTGCTCAATACATGAATAAACATAATAGTTTTAGTATTTGGGCAGATGACGTCATATGAAGGAACATTTTGGAAACAGAAAAACCTTCAACGCTGCAATTAGGTATGAACTAGTGTATGGGCTAATTATATAACCAAATGTAAAACAAGTCTAACTTTATCACATTTGGATAAAATGGATGACGACATAGCTTTAAGCGACCTACTCATAGGAATACACTAAAGGGCTAATTTTGCAGATGTCAAAACCAAACTCAATTTACTTTCGATTATACCTTGTGGGTGTTTAAACTCTACAATAACTTAATTTCAATGGAAATCCAACAAAGTGGGCCATAACTCACTCCAATCTTATGTTAATGTCAGAAAGATTCCATGTAATCAATGAACTAAATACAATGCTTCTTGCTAGAATTGGACTATCATCCAAATGCATATTCCTCGAAAGGAAGCAGTTTGTTGATATTGCCCTCGGTATTAACTTTATAATATAATGGGGAAGAAAAATTGACCTGGCCCTTAGCCACACGATACAATCACACTGAGACAGTGTATAGAATTGTAGGTGACTTATGAACTTATGAAATCCTGCAAATTTCAAATCCCTCGGTCAAAGACTGTGGCTTTGGTACGACCACAAATATTTTAGGAAATAAGGTCACTTGACGTGACCTTGTGACCTGACCTGAGATGACCTGAGGTCAACACTTGCCTAAAATGTGGGTAATCTATGCCCAAACAGCTGTACCAAAAAACGGCGGCACTGCGCGCCAACATTTTTCCGCTATCGTCGAAAAACCTGATGGGGAATGCCTTAAGCACCCCGGCCTGGCGCGGGTTAAGATTGTCAACAACATTTGTTTGAGATTAGTAATGGGTATTAGTCTGCTGGTTGGGTACGATGAAATTTACATATGGAGCCCCTTTAGTTGAATTTACACTTGTATTTTTTGCCTATTTTAAATCTTTTGTTTCGATATCGATTAAACGATCACCACTACAGCGAAGGTAATCGGGGGCAAGGACGAATCTAGCCGTTTTTCGGAGGGAATCCAGTGGTGTATTTCTATACAGTTGTTGAACGGGGGGAGGGTAGCGGGACGTAAGGACTGTCAGCGAAAAGTTGTGGACCGAGGGGTAACTTGTAAGCAAAACTTGTTCACGGGGGGGGGGGAGATAAAGCGTGCCATCAGCCACTGTATGTCAGTCGATTTTTAGGGAGTACAATAATAGTTTCAGGACCTTTGTGGGGTAATCTACTCCTCGTACCTCCCTGGATCCACCCCTGATCACAGGGAAGATGTTACGTGAACGACGCACCTAAGACAAGACACAATCCGGTCGTTCCGCCTATTCAATACGTGTGGGAATTGCGCTTGTTTTTGTTTGTGGTTGCTGGTTGCAATTTATTGGCATTGTTGGAAGAACAAAATCACGCATCAGACAGGATTGACACATCGCTGGTACTCATACATTGGAACGAGGATACCGGACATTGAAGGCTATGTAAACAAATGATCTTAAATATAAATTGCCGTCAATGTTGTGTTCGCCTGCTGCTATAAGCGCTCACGATCGCTGCTTTGTCGAAACGCTATTGGCTGGCGCTAACGATATGCTAACAGTTTAATCGATGTTATCAATACTTCTAGTAGAGGAAGCTCTTTGGGGTCATCTACCCGATAACGTTTTGTTCCCAGTGCGTTCGTGGAGTCTTTGGAATATCTTAGCAGTATTGTGAATCGGAGGAAATGAAAGGCTATGGTTCGATTCTGATAATTATGTTCTATAAACCTGTGTAAAACAAACGATGTCAGTAGACACGCTCCCTGTGAAAGGATTTATCTTTGGTTTAATAATTTATTTATGATAATATTGTATAATTTATCAAATATTATTTGTCAAATTTGTTGGGAGAGCTTAATAAACTGATTACATTATAAACTAAAACTGCTTCTGAGGCCGTGTTCTGACCGTGGACATTCCCCGCGGGAATCCCTAGAATCCCCGGCGGGCATCCGCTCCACCGTAGTTCGGCAATGTTTTCAATGTTTTTGTTCGGCAATGTTTTTGTTACCGTAGTTCGGCAACATTGATATTCCTGTTAACTCGTTGCTTCGGGAATAGATAGAAGGCATGTTTCTACCGATTCCCTGGAATCCCCGCGGGAATTGACGGGTCAGAACACACGCTTAAGCAGCGATTCTCAAATAGGGGATGATTACCCCACTTGGGGGTAATGGATCCACCGGCCGGGGTAATGGATCCACCGGCCGGAGTAATGGATCCACCGGCCGGGGGTAATGGATCCACTGGCCGTGGGTAATGAATACACCGGCCGGGGTAATGGATCCACCGGCAGGGGTAATGGATTCACCGGCCGGGGTAATGAATCCACCGGCTGGGGTAATTAATCCACCGGCCGGGGGTAATGGATACACCGGCCGGGGTAATGAATCCACCAGCCGGGGGTGATGACGATTGAGCCTCTAAGTCAGCAACTATAGCTGATTGGACTGATGATGGTGCACAACGTATATACATGTCATATATATACATATGACAGTTGCTGTTTCATTGTCACTGTTTTGCTGTTTCATTGTCACCAGTTATGCTTAATGGTGCTCAGCTTAATGCTACGGTTTATGTGTTATTAAGCTGAAAACCACTGCTTTAGCGTAATGACAACAGCTCTCATGTGTACTATAATTCCTGTTCTAGATGGCACTAGGAGTAAACGCCTGAAGTTATGCTGTACCGCATAGCTTCAAGCAAATAATTGGGGTCTGCGCGATGGTGAAGGGTCATTCTGGTCACTGAAGAGGGGAACACACCCTTGACATTGATAATCACTGTCCTAAAGTGATACTCCTCAAGGCATTTGTTTTCATTGCTCTTTCAAAGACGTTCGTCCTTGCCTTTATTTCACGCAGAATATGTGCAATACCTTCCGTGAATGCGTGTGATATTTGCACCATGAATTCCTCAGCATGGTTCTCAATGCTTCGTCTATCACAATGACTCAATGGTCCCAAAATCAAGCTGCAATCAGCAAATTTGGGTTTGCATCCCGTTTTTCATTTCTTTCAGTAATTTCGTGTCGCTCTGATGTTGACGCCTTGCGTTGGCTGGCGGATCCAAAACTCTTCTTCGTGGGTGGGGGTATCTTTTTGTGGCAAAAATGTATTTTTATCCGCAGATTCAGGCTGGTCACCTTATTTTGGTATTCGAGCTTAAAAATACACTTTTAGGGGATAACACAAACTTTAAAAAAGTGTTATTTGTCAGAAAAAAACAGCAACATTAAAAACAACACAAAAACGTGATATTCCGTAGCGTATGCGCATGTAAATGATTATAAGTTGAAGAAATATTATCATAATATGGCAGTAATGTGTTTCTTGTATACCAAATATATGAAATGAAAAGATCTGAGCTTTCGTGGCTAGCACATTATCAAGGATCATTGATAATGTGCCAGCCACGAAAGCTTGGATTTTTTCTGTTCTTACATTTGGTGTTATATACAATAAAAGATATTACTGCCATATTATGATCATATTTCTTCAACTTATTCTACTCACAATGGCATCAGCTATCATCTTACGCATCAAAACTATAAATATATAAATAATAATAACGTTTATATAATAAAAAAGCTCGCATGGAGCGTAACCGAATATTTATTGAGGGGGATCGGCTGAAATGACGAAAAAATGTACCCTGTTTTATGCGTGTATTAAGGCCTTTGTGACATTTTTTATGTGGATTTCCATGCTATAGTAGGTATTTAGTTATTTAGCGCCGCGCGCGATTTTTTCAGGTTTGCCTTATAAAACCCAAAAATATATGTGGTGGCCCTTGTAGAGGATAAGAGGATACAAATGTTCTTAATTCAATTTAGCGTTTCGACGAACTGAAGACGATGAGGATGGCTTCATTATGACGATTACCACCGATGTGACGCCGCGAAGTGGTGTGAAAGTTTTAATTTTAGGTAATGGAAAACGACTTTTTCATATTTGAATCAGACCGTAATTGGAGCCAAGCCCCAGGTAACCCTTTTCCCGGTTGCACAGCTCAGTATGATGAAAAATATTTAAGTGAAGGTAGTTTCTCATATAATACAATAGCCCAGAGGCGGATCCAGAACGGGAGTTGGGGGGGGGGGCAAAATTCCAAAAAGTCTCACACAATTCTGAAAACTTATCGGATTTCGCTTGTTTATGCATGCATTGGTAGCTGATTTAGAGCAAACTTTCCTTAGCAAAAGTTCGATTTCCTTCTATATCATGAAATGTTTATTTTTTCCCAACCATAGATCCGCCACTGCATTAGCCTCGGATAGTAAACCACGATGACCGCTGGCAGTCAGTACTGAATAGTAGGTAGGTACATATCATATTATACTTCGTCTATAAGTGGGCATAGTGTCTGTTGGCGATATGAATGAATAAATGAAAAATAAATGAAAAATATTGATAATATACATATGTACCAAACTGTAACAAACAACTGGCAATAGTGGAAATGGTTTAAAAGCAGCAAGACTGAGGCATAAATACTTTTCTGCGCATACATGGTCCCTGTGGATCTGGAGGAGCTTGGTGGGAGATGACTTGGGAAGATGTTCCTGGTCTGGTCCCCACTATTAGCTTTTCGGTCCAGCAAGTTGGGCACCGCTGGAGTAGCTTCCGGGTGCCGATGTCAGTGTCCTTGCGTTCGCGTCGCCTTTTCGGAACTCATCAGGCTAGGTAGCTCAACATGAAGACTGCTTGACGATGGCTTCAGTTAATATTTTTTATGAAGGGATGGGTGCTAGGGCCGAAATTACCGTCAATGGAGAGCCCTCTGGTAGACACTTAATGAAATTCATTTATTAATTTTTCTAATTTGTATACAGCAATCGCGAGCTTGTGTCGTGGCCTCGAAGCGGCGCGATTTTTTTTTTCAAGGTTTTCACTGAGGATAGCAAAATTTTGCCTGCTGTAAAGTCTGTTTTTACGATAAATTGTTATCTTTCCCCGATTTTTGAAAATAATTTTCCAAGTTTTCTCCTTTAAGATAGTTTTTTTTTCATTCAGTGTAGGGAACGCGCGGGGGATATGTACTTGTATTGAATGCACCCCCCCATTACAGCGGGTGGAGGGGGCATTTGCCACTGACCCCCCCCCTGGATCCGCCAGTGCTTGCGTTTCGTTTCCCTCTCATCTCATCTAACCAAAGTGTTACGTGCGACATTTTCAACGCAATGCTCATTGTTCATCTGATTGGGAAGAGGTACGACATTAAAAGCACCGTAGCAAAATGCTGCCATCCAGCAATGATCACCGCTGGACGCCCTCTATACCGGCTCCCGGCAGGACACCAGCTAGAGAACCAATGCAGATGGCGCTATCGGTTGTCGTCGATGGGGCTCGTCTCGCAGGGATTTTAGGACGAGGCAAAGGCGAAAGCCGAAAGCTAACAATTGTGATCTTTGTACAGCTAAACACTTAATGAAATGCAAACAATTTAGATGTTTCATGTGGACTTTCACAGCTGGAAGCATCCAATTCACTTCGATAGTATTTCACACTCGCCTATGCCATGCAATCCAAACCAGCGCGAACCCAGTGGCGGATCTACGTCAGGGCAAACATTGCCCTCCCCCAAACGAAAAATCGTAGGGAAACGTATGTTTTCCCTCTAAAAAATAAACGTTCCTGGAGGTTGTTATTTTTGTTCCGGGAAATCGCGATTTACCACTTCCCCACTCAATGACTCTTTCGCGCTGACGACCTCACGCCAGACGTGAAAAATGGTGAATCAACGGACTCGGCCTGTTTCCGACTTGTGGTCTGCACGTTGGGTCCTGACAACGATTGGGGTTCGCTACCACTTCGTGCTTCGGCTGAAGTGCAAGTTTGGTCCTAAACTGCGTATATCCTGGACTTAAAGAGATTCTTAGATTATGCACCAGGCTTAAAATAGGGACCTTTTCCATAAAACTTTGTTAAAAGGGTTGGTGCTAGGGGAGGGGGTGCGAAATGATAACGAGGTCAGGTTGATTACAGGGCAATATCTTCCAAAACCACACCAAAAAAGATCATGATGAAGATTAGTTCTAGTTAGGAGCGTTTGCCATGGAATCTTTCTTTTGCACCAGCCACGCGGCGCGTATCGGTGACGATTTGGTAGCCACAGGGTTTAAGTCATGATTTTAAACGAAATTGTAAAACTATTTGGGTATTGATAAATGTTCATTTTTTTCCTCTAATGTCGCTGATGTGCGTTGTTTCACTGGAATTGACGACTTTTCGTTCAATTTTTCTACAATATGTCAAAGTTTTTTTTTTTCTGGGGAACAAACAGATGCGCAACTTTTTGAACAAACAATTGAGTATTTTCACACGATGCTTGTTTTAAAAACAGCCGGGGGTACGTGTTGTGACAAGGGGCAGAATCAACCTGCGCCCAGTGGAAATTACGCATAATCTCGATGGTCACATTTTGCGCGAATGGGCTAATAGTTCAAACAATCTAAATACTGTGTCAGATTTGCTCATAAATTGGGCCTGCTTGGCGTTGCACTGATGCTGAAAAGCGGACAAGAGAAGGATCATATGTTGCGAAGTTTTGTAAATAAAAAGTGTGAAACTCTGGTTTCGGCTAACTGCAGATCGTGTTTTGAAGCTTCGTTGATGGAGAGACCTTCCCTGAGGTTGTCAATGAAGACTAAGTTACTTACTTCTTTTTCTTCGCATTGTTTGATGCTGTGAATTTCGAACATGCTTGGTGTATCTAAAATAGTATGCCAATGGTGACGATGTCAACTTGTGCTCGGGAGATGAATATTAAACTATGTTAAGTTCGACTTACTTGACATTTGCTGCGAAAAGTGAGTTTAAGACACACAGCCTGGCTGGATGCAGAGATGGCTTACCTACTAGTATGACGTGGTATGAGCAAATACACCTGGATTATTCAATTTGTATGTATTTTTTGGTCATGATAACAGTTTGCCCCGCTCACCGGTTTCATAACTTGTACCCGCGCTAGTGGTGGTAATTTAAAAATTTGACATTTGGTTCAGAAACTTTTGCACCATATCTAATTTCTTATAATGTGGTGAGCTCAGAAATAACCCATGGGGTGGCAAGGAGAATTGAAACGAGCTTTTTTGGTCGGTACCCAAACATCCCAATGCAGTCTAATAGCTTTACAAATGACCATGCCCGAGGTGTTAAAGTTGCCAACTAGCCCCTCTCTCCCCTACCTTCTCTTTTGCAATGTCAAATACATTTGGTTATTGGTATGGTAAGAAGCTGTTTGTTTGATCATTGGATACGATAAAATTCGCGTTTGGAGCCCCTTTAGTTGAATTTGTACTTATATTTTGTTTTGCATATTGTTTTGTTTTGATATCCATAAACGATCACCACTATAAACAGAGTGAATAATATGTTATCTAGAATAGCGCACCCAAGACAACAAACTTTCCATTCGAACAATGCTAAATGGAAACCATGGCTCTGTTCGGCAGCTGCTATAAGCGCGCACGAGCTGTCTATTGACCAGCGCTTACGATATACATATACTAGCAGTGTAATATTAGGACAGTGCTTCTAAGTAGCGAAAGCCTCTCTGGCGTCTACCGATACTTTAATGATTCCAAACTAATTTTGGCGCTTTTATAGTATCTCAGCAGCTAGAGTGAATCTAGTGAAATGAAGTAACGGTTAAATTCAGAAACATATATTCTACAGACCAGTGTCAAAAACTCCACATGACAGTAGGCACACTTCCTTAAAGGAAATAGTTCACCTTCAACATGGGTTTTGAACTGAGATAGCAGTTTTGTAGCCCATGTTGAAAAACTCCTGACTGTAAGTTTTTTGGACTGAAAAGGCTTTCCAGTCGAATATATTTGACTTTGTGTCGAAGGAATGTGGGCCATTAGTAAAAATGTCAAGAATGTGGGCCTTAAATAGGTACACCTGGGCAGAGGCTATACAGTTATCTTACGCGACTACTTTCGAATCTGATTGGCTGTGCCATTCGATTCTTTCGTTTGACGTTGCAAAGAGTATGTATATAGTTTTGATAAGATTAATAATGTACGTCCTTCTGTCCTGAATCGGTGCGATGTATGGCTATTTTGACAATATGAAAAGAAGTTGTATTTCAAAATATAATAAAATCGTGTTTGAAAAAACAATCCCAGGTGAACTTTTTCCTTTAAAGGGGAAATATTAACCTTTCTTCACAAAAAGGGACTTAATACTTGAAATCGACTACCAAGACCACAATATATTGTGAATAGATCACATTTTGCACATGAACATTCCAACCGAAATATATTTTAAGTGAAAGTTCATAAGCGATCCACGCTTAGAACGGTCGGTACCTAGTCACAAGTACTTGGTATTTGGTAACGTATGCTCTGTTTGAGCTCCTCACCAGGGGCGTCGCCACAGGGGGGACGGGGGGGACACCGTCCCCCCAGACGTTAGGCTGGGGGGATTATCCCCTCCAGTTTTGGACAGTCTCCCCAGGCATTTATCTGCACTTCACTCGAAACAATGCATTTTTTCAATATCGCATGCGTTTGGGAAAAAAAAGAAAGGCCATTTTTTGTGCTCGGGCCTTTTCCCCTTTTGACTTTTTTCCCTTTTGAAGGGAATTTGGCAGCATTTTAAACAGCGTTTCGACAGCAGAAGACATGAGGCATGGCGCGAAATGGGCTCTGTTGGTTCAGGTTGTTTACGGCACACTTTGTGTAATGTTTCCTAATACAAATAGTGTCTGTGCCTGCCTGTCCCTACCACATTTGCCTCTTTAGTCTTTTCTTTCCCACGTGTTTTAAGCGTGGTTGAAAAATATGGATATAAGAAGCTTCTTAAAAAAGGTTGGTACATAATGAATCGAAAATGTATTATATGGCATTAGACATTAGTTAACAATTAATCAGAAAAATAACAATTTATCGTCAAAATGTCTTTGCAGCGGTCAAAATCAAGCTATCCGCAGTAAAACAAACTGGAAAATTTCACACTGCTTTGCGGCAAGTTTCGCCATTGATTATACAAATTTGTCTTAGCCACTTAAAGAAAAGACAAGGCTGGAGGCCCACCGTCATTATTTCTGTTATCAGGCCTCAAACCCGTAAAAATTCGCGGCGCTTAATAATTAGAGTTTAGGTGCAGGGGCCCCGCAGTTGCTATGTACACACTAAGGTCCGCTTATTTTTGTGCTTTAATAAGTGTATTTCGAAGAGTTGATAAATACAACTATATTCATTAGAAGCGCATTACTGAGAGCTTCATTACAAGGTATGATTATACTTCAAATTCTTTTGGACTTTCGACGCATTAGCCAAAAACCATTTTTGCTGCTTTTG
Organism: Semibalanus balanoides; assembly: GCA_014673585.1. Lineage (NCBI taxonomy): Eukaryota > Metazoa > Arthropoda > Thecostraca > Balanomorpha > Balanidae > Semibalanus > Semibalanus balanoides. The sequence goes on from VOPJ01001394.1 coordinate 27,386, forward strand.
GCTTACCACGAAACTTTTGGCATTTCGCCCCTGAAATACGACCCCGCCATCTGACGGCGAAGTGACAAAGCTGCTTACTACGTCTGCGCACGGTTCTAACACACCTAGCCCAGGGGCAGGACCGGCCCAATACTACGTCTGCACACGGCACTAATACACCTAGCCCGGGGGCAGGATAAGGTCGGGGAGGGAGGAGCTGCACACAGTACTAACATAC
>VOPJ01001395.1:0-56026 GCA_014673585.1 Semibalanus balanoides
GAAATTCCATCCAGCAAATTAATGCTAAATTTGCTCGAAATGCAATCAACTAATGGAAATACTTAATTGAACACATTATTATTATTATTCTATCAGGATTGAAGATATTGCTCAAAATTGTATGTGAGGTCCTTTAAGATAAGTATTATATGCATTATACAATATACAATCACATAAACTACCAACACCTTCAATGTCAAAATCGATCAATTTTGTACATTTTCAGCTTTAACCAAAAACGTTCGGTATTTGGTCAGGCCCAACTGCCTCTGTCGGTTATGATATTGGTATTAGTCAGGAAATTTTGCTGGAAAAGTGGCATCACTAGTACTAATACCTGCAAGACTTTCAGCTATTCGGCATTTAGTCAATAGTCAATGCAATACAATTTGCGCAGAGTAATAACACACAGTTTGTAAAGGTACCGGTAAACTTTGAGTGTCACAACTCACAAGTGACTTAACAGAGCCGACAATAGCTTAACAGTAATGAGGAAGTTGCGAAAGCGAATAGACATAGTCTCTTGCTCTTTATTGCCGTCTTTATACGTACAGACAATACAATACATAATTTGTGTGTGCCTCTATTTCTGAAAAGAGCAGGGCAGTTTACAAACGGGCCGAGTTTCCATATTGTCCGTGAGTAAGAAAGTGGCGCGTAGTATGCGAGAACTGCCTTCGGAGGCAGTATGCATACTTCCCGGTCAGTAAATGCAACTGCCCCTTACTGGCCGGCCAGTATGCATACTGGCCGGGAAAAGTATGCCATACTGACCGCGCTGGATCCGGGCAGTATGCATTACGCCCGATGTTCCGCATACGGGCTCCGCTTCACACCACACAAAGCCGTCTCTAACTACTATGATATATATAATATAGTGCTATACTAACTATTATAATATATATATATATATATATGTGTGTGTGTGTGTTGTGTGTGCTGTGTGTGGATCCAGATTGTTGTGATGTGTGTGTGTGTGTGTGTGTGTGTGTGTGTGTGTGTGTGTGTGTGTGTGTGTGTGTGTGTGTCCTTCTTGCAGACATGCTGAGTGCCTGCACCAGAGGCACCTTTCCGGTCCCCAGGACGCTTGTATCTCCAAGTAGACGGGATAGCTATGGGATCACCGCTCGGGATATTGTTTGCCGATAGCTACATGTCGTACATAGAGGCCAAGGCATTGGATAGCGTAAAGGAGAAGCCGTACATCTACTGCAGGTACTGCAGTACTGCAGTACATCTACCCAGCCAGCAGTCCCGGTCCGATCCCAAACGGGATTTCCGGACTTCCACTCAGCCACCCCGGTCGGGATCGGATCGGGATTGGTTCGGGAAATGAGACACTTCGTACGGTCTGAAGCGGTCCGGAATTCCCGACTTTGCTCGTACGGCCGCTTGTGAAGTCCCGCACGTTTCCTGAGCCACGAATGGCAAATACACATTGAAAACGTGCCATCCCAATCGGGATATCCCAACCTGCCCCACCCGGCCGGTCCGGGAATAAATCGTCATTGGCATTGGTGCGATAGACACCGATATTTCACTAAACGACGTAACCAAACGTCACCAGTGTTCAAGAACAGGGAACTGCCATAGTTGGTAAAAGTTAAAAGATCGTTTTTTTTTCTTTAGGAAAAGACTGATTCGTCCCGTTTGGACCATTATGCAGTCATGGAATGAAGGAGTAAGTGTGAAGTGGGTCAAAATGGAACGTCGACCGGGCAACCGCCCCATAGACAGGCCCTTCCCCGCAGAACAAAGCTGCGAGGAGGGCCCACGCCATGGCGACGGTCACCGCTCCCGGGGACGGTTTGAGGCCGCCACATGCTCGTTAGCCAACAGCCACCATCGGTCAATGACTGGCAGTCGGGAAAATTAAATGGGATCTGGATGATCGTATATTTGAATCAAAACACACATATCATAAATGAATGCACAAAACGAAGATAGGTTGTGCCCCTGATGTCCATGAAGTTAGCAACGTATTCGTATTCAAATACGTATTCAAAATTTATCCGATTACGCCCAAATTTGCACACCAGCAGCGTGATGGCGTTCAGAACACTGTGCATTGGAAGTTATAGGTGCATATCTCATACGCGTTTGAGCCTACAGAGCGCACATAGTATTTAAAAGGTCAAAATACGGGGTACCCTATAACTTTTTACCTAAATGACTTAGAACACCGTTTTAAACGCCAAAATACTTGTAATAGGGCCAGGATCATGCACAAACAAAAAAATTACCAACCCGGGTCACAGTTTGACCTGAGGTCAAAAATGCATATTTTTGTAATAAGTGATAAATATGTGCGCGGTACCCTATACAATCAAATAAAATACACTTACAGCTTCAACTGAGCACAGAACCATCACAAAGTAACCATATTGTATGCACAACAAAACAGATTGCCTCACGCCACAACCGTCTGACCTCAGGTCACGAAAAACCTGAAAAAACACGGGTTTATAAAAAAACTGCGGTACCCTGGCCTATAACTCCTACGATAAATGAAGTAGACGAACCGTTCTAAGATCATAGCAATCGCAATAGCACGTAGATGGTGCACAATGAAAGATTTTGTCTCTAAATGTCATCGTTTGACCTTAGGTCACGCTGAACACTTTTTTAAGGAGGTTTTAGAACTATCATCGGGGTGCCGCATAAACTTTTTCCCCAAATCCCTTTAGAGAAACCCTTTAAACACCAACGCCCTCCCCTTTAACCCCCATAAGGTGCACAAATAAAGACTTGACCCCTACCAGTCATTTGCATTTGACCTCAGGCTGACCTATCAAAGATGTACTTAATTGACAAGCCGGGCCAAATTACGTATTCGCTGTTACCGGCCGCATTGTATTCAAGCTCTATATATAAGTTTAAATATGGTATGAGTTATATCGACATGGAAAAGCATTAAAAGCTGAGGGTCAATACTTTGACCTCAGTGAGGTCAAAGTGTAATCAAAATTGTCAAATCTGCCGGTACCGCCCAAATTTTCCAAAATAAACTTAGAGAAGCCCTTTAAACACCAACACCTTCCCGTGTTGAACCCCCCAAAGGTGCCACAACTCGACGACTTGACCCCTACCGCTCCACGTCGAAACAGGACCGCCCTACCCTCCTGTTGACCTTTAGGTCACCTTATTTACAGACGGTTACTTTAATTGACAAACCGGCCAAATACGTATTCGCTGTTTACCCACCGATTGGTAATCAAACTGATACATGAATGTGGTATTGATGAGTGTATTTCGTTCATGTACAGCAATAGAAGCTGAGGTCAATACTTTTGACCTCGGTAGGTCCAAGTGTAACCGAAATTTGTCAAATCTCCGTTTACCCCATAACCTTTTTCCCAAAATCACTTAGAATGCCCTCTTTGGCACACCAACGTCTTCCATTTAAACCCCCAACAATGGTGCCACAACTAAAGACTTGAAACCGCTTACCGGTCACTCTTTGACCTCAGGTCACCATGTAAACAAACTAGTATTTAGTTGACAACCCGGCCAAATACGAGTCGGCTGTTACCGGCCGATTGTATTCCAAAACTTATACATAATGTTGGTATTGATGAGTGTATTCGACATGTGGAAGCAATAGAAGCTGAAGTCAAAACTTGGACCTCAGGAGGTCAAGGTGTAACCAAAATTTGTCAAATTTCCGGTACCCCATAACTTTTTCCCAAAATCACTTAGAAAAGGCCTTTGCACACAAATGTCTTCCATTTCACCCCCCAATGGTGCACAACACAATACTTGACCCCTACCGGTCACTGTTTGACCTCAGGTCACCTATAAAGAGGTACTAAATTGACAAGCCGGCCAAATACGTATTCGCTGTTTACCGTCCGATTGTATTCAAACTTATACATAATGTTGGCATTAATAAGTGTATTTGTCATGTGGAAGCAATAGAAGCTGAGGTCAAAGCGTAACCGAAATTTGTCAAATCTCCGGTACCCAATAACTTTTCCTAAAAATCACTTAAAGAAGCCCTTTGCACACCAATGTCTTCCATTTAACCCCAATGGTGCACAACTCAAGACTTGACCCCTACCGCTCACTGCTTGACCTCAGGTCACCTATAAAGAGGTACTTAATTGACAAGCCGGCCAAATACGTATATGCTGTTTACCGGCCGATTGTATTCAAACTTATAGGTGCATAATGTTGGTATTGATGAGTGTATTCGACATGTGAAAGCAATAGAAGCTGAGGTCAAAGTGTAACCGAAACTTGTCAAATCTCCGGTACCCCATAACTTTTTCCCAAAATCACTTAGAGAAGCCCTGTGCACACCAACGTCTTCCATTTAACCCTTCAATGGTGCACAACTCAAGACTTGACCCCTACCAGTCACTGTTTGACCTCAGGTACAATCGGACGGTAAACAGCGAATACGTATTTGGCCGGCTTGTCAATTAAGTACCTCTTTATAGGTGACCTAAGGTCAAACAGTGACCGGAAGGGGTCAAGACTTGTGTTGTGCACCATTGGGGGTAAAATGGAAGCGTTTTTGTGCAAAGAGCTTCTCTAAGTAATTTTGGGAAAAAGTTATGGGGTACCGGAGATTTGACAAATTTCGGTAACACTTTGACCTCCTGAGGTTAAAATTTGGACCTCAGCTTCTATTGCTTCTACATGTCGAATACACTCATTAATACCAACATTATGTATAAGTTTCAATACAATCGGCCGGTAAACAGCGAATACGTATTTGGCCGGCTTGTCAGCTAAATACTAGTGTCTTCAAACATCTTGATCCTCTTGAGGTCATCTTGAAACAGGTGACCTGAGATCAAAGAGTGACCGGTAGGGGTCAAGTCTTGAGATGTGCACCATTGGGGGGTTAAATGGAAGACGTTTGTGTGCAAAGGGCTTCTCTAAGTGATTTTAGGGAAAAGGTATAGGGTACCGGAGATTTTACAAATTTCGGTTACACTTTGACCTCCTGAGGTCAAAGTTCTGACCTCAGCTTCTATTGCTTCCACATGTCAAATACACTCATCAATACCAACATTATGTATAAGTTTGGAATACAATCGGCCGGTAAGCAGCGAATATCGTATTCGGCCGGCTTTCACTAATATACTAGTGTGTTTTACAGGTACCTGAGGTCAAAGAGTTGACCGGTAGGGTCAAGGTCTTTGAGTTGTGCACCATTGGGGGGTTAAATGGAAGACGTTGGTGTGCAAAGGGCTTCTCTAAGTGATTTTTAGGAAAAGTTATGGGGTACCGGAGATTTGACAAATTTCGGTTACACTTTGACCTACTGAGGTGAAAGTATTGACCTCAGCTTCTATTGCTTTCACATGTCGAATACACTCATCAATACCAACATTATGTATAAGTTTGTATTTAATCGGCCGGTAAACAGCGAATACGTATTTGGCCGGCTTGTCAATTAATCCTCTTCATAGGTGACCTAAGGTCAAACAGTGACCGTAGGGGTCAAGTCTTGAGTTGTTTGCACCATTAGGGGGGTTAAATGGAAATGACTTTGGTGTGGCAATAGGGCTTCTGCTAATGTGATTTGGGCAAAAGTTATGGGTTAACCGGAGATTGACAAATTTCGGTTTAACACTGTTGACCTCCTGAGGTCAAAGTTTTGACCATCAGCTTAAAATGCTTTCCAAATAGTCCGATTACAACTTATCAACACCAGCAATTGTCCCTTAATTTCAATTAAACAGTTCGGCTGTAAACAACGAAAATAATTTTTTAAAAAAAGTTAAGCGATTACCGGATTAATTTGACCAAATCGGTTACACTTTGACTCTCCTGAGGTCAAAGTATTGACCTCAGCTTAAAAATATTTTTTCAAGAGTCCGATTACACCCATCAGACAACAGATTGTGGTACTACTTTGAGTACAATCGGCTTATAGTAAACAACGAATGTCATATTTTGTTGGCTCTTTCAACTAAAATACTAGTGTGGTTACTAGGTGACCTGGGTCAAACTAGTGACCGGTAGGGGTGCAAGTCATGAGTTGTGCACCTTTGGGGGTCAAGGGAAGGGTGTTGGTGTGTAATGGGCTTTCCTCTAAGTAATTTTGGGAAAATAACTTGGGCGGTACCGGAGATTTGAAAACAATTTGATTACACTTTGACCTCCTGAGGTAAAGTGTTGGAGCCTCAGCTTTAAAATGCTTTTCCGATGTCGAATACACTCATCCATATCAAACATTATGTAAAGTTTGAATACAAATCGGCGGTAAAGCAGCGAAAATACGTATTTGGCCGGCTTGTCAATTAAGTACATCTTTATAGGTCACCTGAGGTCAAATCATGACTGGTAGGGGTAAAGTCTTCATTTGTGCACCTTATGGGGGTTAAAGGGAAGGCGTTGGTGTTTAAAGGGTTTCTCTAAGGAATTTGGGGAAAAAGTTATGCGGTACCCGATGATAGTCTAAAAACCCGTCCTTAAAAGTGTTAGCGTGTCCTAAGGTCAAACGATGACATTTAGAGACAAAGTCTTTCATTGTGCACCATCTACGTGCTATTGCGATTGCTGTGATCTTGGAACGGTTCGTCTACTTCATTTATCGTAGGAGTTATAGGGTAAGCAGTTTTTTTGATAAACACGTGTTTTTTTCAGGTTTTTCGGTGACCTGAGGATCAGACGGTTGTGGCGTGAGGTAATCTGTTTTGTTGTGCATACAATATGGTTACTTTGTGATGGTTCTGTGCTCGGTCGAAGCTGTAAGTGCATTTTATTCGATTTTATAGGGTACCGCGCACATATTTATCACACATTCAAAAAAATATACATTTTTCGACCTCAGGTCAAACTGTGACCCGGGTTGGTAAATTTTTTGTTTGTGCATGACCCTGGCCCTATTACAAGTATTTTGGCGTTTAAAACGGTGGTCTAAGTCATCTAGGTAAAAAGTTATAGGGTACCCCGTATTTGACCTTTTATAACCTATTCTGACCTCTGTAGGTCAAACCGTTTGAGATATGCTCCTATAACTTCATGCACAGTGTTCTGACGTCATCACGCTGCTGGTGTGCAAATTTGGGCGTAATCGGATAAATTTTGAATACGTATTTGAATACGAATACGCTGCTAACTTCATGGACATGTGCCCTGCGTCTGAGACCACATAGAGGAAATAGTGCACCTTTTTTCAAACACGATTTGATTATATTTTGAACAGGGCTGCGGAGTCGGTCGGTTGTCAGGTGACTCCGACTCCGACTCCGACTCCGACCCTCCGGAGTCGACTCCGACTCCGACTCCGAGATCGACTCCGACCTTCAACCCAGGCCCGCTGGATTAGCCGAATCTAACGTCCATCCAAATTTGCTTTTATATCTTGAACTACGGTGTAGATTAGTCGTCCCAAATCGTATATACGGCAATGGTCTAGGTGAATTCATACCTTTCAGAAAAATCAAATAAGTAGGTTAATTCGGGAGTGAAGGAGCATTTTATTGATATGTCCTTTGCAACATACCATTTTTATTGCGGAAAAATGACGAATAATGTATGCAATGAGTATGCAATTTAAGTTTGACGCATTTGTTTAATGGCATTCTTCTGTAGAGGATCGACGGGCATATAATCGAAATAAGCAGAACGCAAAATATATTTTCAACTCTATTGCGTATATAGGAATACGAGAAAAGCCTGCAGTTTGAAGAGGGCTGAAAGTAGGTACTTGGTCGGTAAAAGTGTAAAGCGTTTAAAAGGGAAATAATGACCCTTTTATTTTGGTTAGCAACAATTTCTGAGGCTTCCGTTGTGGTATAACAATGATTTAATTTTGATTTAATAATACAATAAAATAATTGCCTTACTCTAGGTTGTATTTTTTGCAAATTAAAAACAAGTAGATACACTTCATTTGAAACTCATAACCAGTATTTTCCCATCACTATTTGAAGCGCGCCATATCTGGAGCCGGTGTTACCAATTTATTCAACGCTGGACAATGTCCGTGAAACAAATCGCCGACACTAAATTAAGATGAAGTGGGTCGTTGTCCAAATGCATCGATGAGCTCCTGATGTAATTTCCCATTGTTTTATTGTTTGTTATTTTATTCAGTGGCGGCTCGTGGTCCTCAAAGTACCTGAGGCCCAGAACCACTACGGATCCAGAGGGGGGGGGGCGGCGGCAGGGGCTTTAGCCCACCCCCATATTGCCTGAAATCGGCGAAATTTGACATTTTCCACTGTAGATGGAAATCAGTAAACTTTTACAAAGGCATATTTGTTTAAAACCGTTCAGTAAGGTACAAGGAAGCCAAAACCGATGATGTGTGTTTTTTTAATTTGATGAAACTTTTTGAAATTTAGCCCCTATGCCCACAATCTGGATCCGCCAGTGCCCAGAACCGGGAATTAATGAATGAATGGAAACGAAAATATTGTTACCGTGATAGCTGATGGTTCCCATGAAGAGAGACGCTTACCTTCGGACGTCCATCGGTCAGTATTTTTAATCGCTTCTTCGGATCTTTTACCAAAGGACTTCCGCTTTAGTTCAGAAATAATATCAAATCCTCGACCTTCAGTCATTGTTCAAAGTCCAGTCGGAATAACCGGCTCCAGACATCACAACTGGCACAGTTCACAGACCGCAGTTATCACTACACGGCGTCACACTCACAGACCGACAGCAAGCCGCACGATCACGTGGACGCTGGGGCAAAGTTTGAGACAGATTGGATCACGGGCCTCCTCCTAACATGTTAACTGGGGGGTGGCTGCAACCCCCCCCCAGTGAAGCCGCCAACCCCTCCCCACACTTCGCAGTATGCCGAAATCGGGCCCCGTCACTTAGGGGGCCAGGTAAAATGTCATCAGTGTATTATAGAAAACAACATGCTCAAATCGGCGAAATAAATAAAACTTCAATTGACGCAGATATAAAAGACAATGACTGTTAACTAAGTGAATATGACTCGATGGTAACTTCTTAATAAATACCACTTAGGTTTTAGTGCGGAAAAATACCAATTCCAACTAGCGTTCTGACAATATAGGCAATTTTAACGCTTTATTCATCTCCTGACCAGTTTACGTGGCATGTTTGGTATGGGCGCCCGGGTTTTGATTTGTGATGCTGGGACTGAAAGCTGGCATTTTTTAAAACTGTGTTCGACCAATTGACGGTAGGCGGATTGTAGTTTCAGGCGGTGTGGGGGGGGGGGGGGAGGCCAATCTCCTAGCGTCCAGGAACCTTTTTTTAGACTGTCGGCCCTTTCATATGGTCAGACGGTCAGAAGGCCTAAAGGAACCATGGGTGGGTCTTCATAAGGTATTTCAACTGGTCAGAAAGAGGCCTTGCCCAAGCTTTTTACAGTGCCCTGCAGGTCCTATACCCTCAGTGACTGGTCATATGTACTCGGCCGGTCTGAGAAGGTATTTCACAGACCTACCCGAGAGCTTGGTCAAAGAAGTCCCAGACGGTCACACAATAATTCGACCGACCTAAGAAGGCNCATTTACTGAAATGAAATACAACTCTAACACCTTGTATAACGGAGGAACGCTTCTTTTAACTCAGTCCTTAATGAACACAATAGCGAAATCCGACTTGCTTTTCCATTGTGTGCAACTTTTTTGTTATCTGCACACAAAAACAACTTTTGACCGTTATGGATCCGCCAGTGGCATCTCAGGCCTACCCATGAGCTTGGTCAAAGAAGTCCCAGACGGGTCACAAAATAATTCGACCGACCTAAAAAATGATTTAGGCCCAGGCGCTATCAATTCAATTTTGAGATGTCGAATAAATCACCACAGACCTGCCTGTCAACCAACTGTTTCTGACATCTTAAATTGCAGTTATATCAAATTCGGAAAAATATAAACTATTAATTAGAAATAAGAGCTTTTGAGGCCTTCACAAAACTTAAGCAATATATACCATAATGACATTCACAGTGAATGTGCGTAAAAGACTTGAAATCGTGGAACTTTAACCTGCGCCCTGGTGGGCCTCCGTGGCAACTTCGACATTGTGGGGGGTCAAAATGACCCCTCACTTACTCGAAAACGAAAAAGAATAGAAAGACGCGGAAAAAGCGTTGTAAAGCTCTCAACATGTACATTAGAAGTTACGGGGAACATTTTTGGCTATAGTCAATATTGAGGTCGCCAAAGGTCATCAAGGGTGAAATTTCATTTTTTTAACTTCACTTCGAACAACCCCCGTATATCTCGTGAATTATGATAGCTAGAAACAAACGAAAAAAAGGCACAGCGAAAATTCAATCGCAGTGGATGTCATCAAAATTGAGGTCAGATCAATAGTTTAGGCTCCAGAGGTCATCAAAGGTCAAAAATTCAGTTTTTGATAGATTTTGTTTTCCTGTATAATCTTTTACCTAAACATGATAGAGCAATTATTTTAACACCATCGTGTTAGTCTCAACGATGCGCTTTAACAAATATACTTGATGACCTGGTAAGATCAATTTCAAAATTTGACCTCAGGTCAAGGTCATTTGGTGACCGGGTAGGTCATGTTGAATAAGGGGCGACGCGGCCAGACGAGACGAACACAGTGGTGTCAACCGCTTGTCTCTATCTCTTTTATATCAAAAGTTATTAGCAAATCATTGCTGATGACCGCAGCTGACCTCAGATGACCTTGTTGAGATCACTGAGCAACAATTGCACCTTGGTCATCCAGAATGAGCTAAAATAACATGATTCTGGAATATGTAGCCATATCCAATGCATATTTTCTGTTTAGGAAGCACTTGTTTATTTTCCCGTTCACTTATAATGAGGAGGTCAAGAAGTTGACCTGACCTTAGGTTACCGATGCAAAAAATCCGAGTTATACCAAATGTAGGTACTTATGATCTTATAGAATCCTGCAAGTTTCAAATCTTTCAGACAAAAACTGTTGCTTTGGCACGATCACAAACTTTTTGGAAGGTAAGGTCACTTGACGTGACCTTGTGACCTGACCTGTGATGAACTGAAGTCAATTTTTTGACAAAATGTGGGCTATTGATGTTCAAACAGCTATACAAAATTAAGTGGCGCTGCGCGCCGCCGTTTTTCCGCTATTCCGGAAAGAACTCATGGAGGTCAAAATCACCCCCTTCAGAGCGATGGTTAAAACCGACCGGCTTTATGACTTCCAATTAAAAAATGCGTGTTTTTTTTAGACATTAAGTATACTTTACCCGTGTCATTTATTTGCAATATTCGATGATAGAATCACTCGATGCGTATCGATGAGACAAATACATTGATGAAATCGGTTTTACTCTACGATGCTTTCATCAAAAGTTATTCCTTTAAAGTAATTCGTCTATTTTTAAAATATTTCAAACTTAATGGATAAGCTTGACCTAGTTATTGAACTGAGGTAAATTCTAATGCAGTTTCAGCAACAGCAAATTATTTTATCTTTCAGCCGTTTTTTGGTCGCGTCGCAACTATTTGAGTAATCGTGATATATATGACGGTTTTAGCAAAGGCACTCTTATGTATATAGTCGAAAATTGACCTTCGATGACCTCAATATTTACTTGGCCCTCCAAAAATAACAGCAAATATACTTCTGATATAGCTTGTCTCGGGTAATCTATAACATAATTTTTCACTTGTCGCTGCCCATCATCAAGGGCGGATCCAGGGGGGCCAAAGGGGCCATGCCCCCCCCAAAGGTCCTGAGACTATGTTTTGCCCCCCCCCAAACGGTCGGACATACACTGTGAAAATTGGTTTTGCAACAGTCAAAATACAGCCATCCATAGAAGAAAAAAAAAATAAAATTTCGCGCCGCTTGATAACACAAAATACGCAATTGTTTACTGATGGAAATTGGGAAAATGGGAAAATGAATTAATTAAGTGTCTGGCAGTCTCCCCTTGGCGCCATTTAGGTTCTTTTACGTATTATTAACATGGAATCCACATTTAATGCTGCAAAGGCTTTAATACACGCAAACAAAACGGATATACATTTTTTCGTCATTTCAGCGGTCATCCGACCCCCTTTTTTTCTTCTCTCTAACCGCCACCCTTAAGAATTATCGGTGACGCCCCTGCGAGTTAGTCATATGAAATAAACGTGACTATTATTTACGTGTGTATATGCTACGAAAAGTGGTGTTCTGTGTGTTTTAATGTGATTTTCCCGATTTTTCAACGTTTTTTTATCATTTTTTGTTGTTGAAAAATGTTTTTTTTTTCACACAAAAAAATGTTTTCACATTGTTTTATCTGGAATGCCAAACAAGGTGAGAAGCCCAAATTCGCGGAGAAAAAAGGGTACTTTTTTGCCAAAAAAAGTTTCCCCCCAAACCGAGCGGCTGGATCCGCTCCTGCCCATCATTGACAATCTGCGTGGCCCCCCCAGTGAAAATCCCTTACAGGAGGCCCTGAGTTGTCCAATGTACGCAGCTTGTGGTGCAAAATATGAAGTAATTGCTGCCGAACAGGATTCTGACATTTGTTTCTCACCAGCAGTGCTCAAAATATCGAATCGCAAAATATCGAAGTGCTAAATATCGAAGATGCAAAATATCGAGTGGCAAAATATCGAAGTGGCAAAATATCGAAGTGGCAAAATATCGAAGTGGCAGAATATCTAAAGGCAAAATATCGAAGTGGCAAAATATCGAACGCAGAATATCGAAGTGGCAAAATATCGAACGCAAAATATCGAAGTGGCAAAATATTGAACGCAAAATATCGAAGTGGCAAAATATCTAACGCAAAATGTCGAGGTGGCAAAGTACCAAAACCAAAATATTTTCTGCTTGATAAATGATCACAACTGCATTTAAGCATAATCTGGTCGATCTGTCGTGGAATGCCCCAGTTCTTCCATGACAGTGTGCCTCGAATCAAAGTACAATGCAATGATCATGTCCCACTTACGATGGTGTAGAACAGTAATGTGGACCCTCTCCTTCCAATAAGGAACAATCGCATGGGCTGTCATGGTAGCGGGGTATCGTATACCTCTATTTTACAAAAGCGGGGGACCCATTTCTTGTCCCCCGCGGTGGCGCCGCCCATGCTGAGCTCTGAAGGAGATGTTCAGCATGGGCGGAACCCCCCAGCAGGTTAGCCTTTGATCTCATTTGACCTTGACCTATTTTACCTGACGCTTACTAAATTGAGATAAAATGTAGACCACTTCATGGGTTACCTACCAACAAAATTTGGGTTCTCTACGTATCATAAGAGCTGGTATTTCTTGGGGTCTTTTTATTTTTTTATTTGAGAGGCCGTTATGACATTTTTTGCGGTCGAGGCCGGCACCTGACATCACAGTCTGTCCCGCTGGTCGCCAGCAAGCCTATGGGAGATGATTCGGGATACACTTTGCTTTGTTTTTTCGATATTTTGTGTTTCGATATTTTTCCTCTTCGATATTTTGCCTTTCGATATTTTACCACTTCGATATTTTGCCACTTTGATATTTTGTCTTTCGATATTTGGTAATTTCGACATTTTGCCTTTCGATATTTTGCCTTTCGATATTTTGCCACTTCGATATTTTGTCACTTCGATATTTTGTCTCTTCGATATTTTGCCACTTCGATATTTTGCCACTTTGATATTTTGTCTTTCGATATTTTGCCACTTCGATATTCTGTCTTTCGATATTTTACACTTCAATATTTTGTCTTTCGATATTTTCCACCTTAATGATTTTGCCTTTCGATATTTTGCCACCTTCGATAGTTTGCCACTTCGATATTTTGCCACATCGATATTTATGCCACTTCGATATTTTGCCACTTCGATATTTGCCACTCGGATTTATTTTGCCAACTTCGTATTTTTTGCCACTTCGATATTTTGCCACTTCGATATTTTTGCCACTTTCCGATATTTTGCCACTTTCGTATTTTGCCACTTCGATATTTTGCCACTTCGTATTTTTGCCACTTCGATATTTTTGCCACTTCGATATTTTGCACTTTCGATATTGCCACTTCGATATTTCCACACTTCGATATTTTGCCACTTCGATATTTTGCCACTTCGATATTTTGCTATTGTGATATTTTGCCATTCGATATAATTGCATAGCGGTCGGTCGGTTGGCTTGATTTCAAAATTCTTACTCAATTCCAAGCCGATTTGCTGATCTTTTATTGTTATTGATTTTGTCCTCCCCCCCTTTAAATTGGACGTGATGTTGCCCGGAGGATGATGTGTGCGGACTTGCTTTGAGAATAACATCAGAGCAGCTGTGCGGTGGCGGGGTCACCAGGTTATAACCGCGTATCTTTATTTTCAGACAGGGGTGTTTTTGGGCCTTGATTTAAGCTATTTGCTTTTTGCACCCTTCTGATTTATTTACATATTTTGTTTCATTTATGTAATGAACTTGATGATGATTTGATGATGATGATATGATAATTTTTGCGTTGTCGATATTGGTGCATTTGCGATATTCTGCGGTTTCGATATTTTGCGACTTCGATATTCTGCGGTTTCGATATTTTGCGACTTAGATATTTTGCTTTCGATATTTTGCGTTCGATATTCTACGATTCGATATTTTGCTTTTGGATATATTGCCCGAAACCCGTTCAACCCTCCCCCCAGTGGTGCGTGGGTTAACCCGCGCCCCGCTGGGGTATCCAGCCGAACGCGCCCCGCTGGGGGGGGGCAGATTCTGCCCCCTCCTTTCTTTCTGAACCAATGACCGTAGCGAGACGCGGCAATACGGAAATCGAAAGGTCTCATTGATTAGCACCCAAGCATACGTGAAATTTTCGAAATAATGGTCCAATGTCAGTCAAGTCAGGATAAAAATGGTCAAAATGGTGATATTTTTAGTTTTTGGACCATATTTTCTAATCCAAAGCCTTAGCTTGTAAACTATTGAGCTCAAGGTGCCTCAAAAGGTATATGAAACTCACTTGCAAAGCCAAAAGTGAAATTTTAAGCAAATGTCCAAGGTCCAATCTCGGGATCACAAAAGGTCATGATGGCAAGAGTTTACGAAAGTCATTGCGACATATGTTTTATGGGTTGTTTTACACGTGTAATTCGATAAGTAGAAGCATTTTGACAGTCTGACACCGTGGAAAGGTCAAAGTCAGGTTCAAATAGGATCAATGAGGTCAAATGGTAAAAATGAAATGTTTAACAAAACATACATTATGTATATTCCGTTTTGTCTCAGAAACAGCTGTGATTATTTATGTCTCTTATTGGGTCAAAAAAGGTCAACAAAAAGTTATTCGCAAAAATGACGTCATGAGTTACTTACACTTGGGGAGTCATAAGTCAGTCAAAAAATTTAGATATTGCTTGAAAATTTGGTTTGGGTTTGCCTTATTTACGATGGAGGCACGGGCGGACGGCTGACAATGACGTCCAATGATGTCATATGGCTAGTATTAGCCTCCGTCGCCCGGGAGGAGGCAGGCGGGACGGCTGACAATGACGTCAACAATGACGTCAATTGGCATGATATAGCCTCGTCCCCGGCAGGAGCAGCGGGGACGGCTGACAATGACGTCACAATTGACGTCATTATGGCTAGATTAGCCCTCCGTCCCCGGCAGGAGTGGCAGCAGGACGGCTGATAATGGACGTTCACAATGACGTCATATTGCTAGATATGCCTCCGTCCCGAGGATGCAGCGGGGACGGCTGACAATGACGTCACAATGACGTCATATGGCTAGATATAGCCTCCGTCCCCGGGAGGAGGCAGCGGGGACGGCTGACAATGACGTCACAATGACGTCATATGGCTAGATATATATAGCCTCCGTCCCCGGCAGGATGGCAGCGGGGACGGCTGACAATGACGTCACAATGACGTCATATGGCTAGATATAGCCTCCGTCCCCGGCAGGATGCAGTGGGGACGGCTGATAATGACGTCACAATGACGTCATATTGCTAGATATAGCCTCCGTCCCCGGCAGGATGCAGCGGGGACGGCTGACAATGACGTCATCCAGTGTCATCAGCTGACCGTACGGCCTTATGTTTGTCTGTCCCGGGCTGTCAGCCCGCCGCGACCGTCGCTCGGTTTCAATTTATTGACGAGTCTAACGGTGGCAGTATAGGCACGGGTTCTCCAATCTGTCGCCGCGCGGACGTCCCGGTACCACTCCAATCTGTCACCTCTGGGACGTCCCGGCGGCGTCCCGGCGGCGTCCCGGCGGCGTCCCGGCGGCGTCCCGGCAGCGTCCCGGCGGCGTCCAGGCGGCGTCCCGGCGGCAGCGGCGGCGGCCCGCTGACCTCGTCACGGCACGTGAAGTGATGGCGTGACGTCTCGCGTGGGCTTCCGCCCTCTCCGCCGAGTCACCTGCGGCGGTGGTCGGGCCCGTGTATTGCACAGGGAAGATGTCCCTGCGGTCTGCTGCCGCCTCCACCGCCCCGGCGAGCTGAAAGCGGCGCTGTATCAAACAAGACGATGACGATTCACGGTGACATGACTAAACTGACATTTGTCGCCACCTCCGCACCAGCGTCTCGTGTGCTCGGCAGGAGCCTGGCAAGGACTGACAGCCGTCGCCACCTCCGCCACCAGCGTCTCGTGGCTCGCAGGAGCCTTTGGCAGGACTGACAGCGTCGTCACCTCCACCCACCAGCTCGTCTTCGTGGCTCGCAGGAGCGCTTGGCAGGACTGACAGCGTCGGTCACCTCCACCACCAGCCGGTCTCGTGGCTCGCAGGAGCCCTTGGCGAGGACTGACAGCGTCGTCACCTCTTCACCACCAGCGTCTCGTGGCTCGCAGGAGCCTTGGCAGGACTGACAGCGTCGTCACCTCCGCCACCAGCGTCTCGTGGCTCGCAGGAGGCCTTGGCAGGAACTGACAGCGGTCGTCACCTCCGCCACCAGCCGTCTCGTGGGCTCGCAGGAAGCCTTGGAGCGACTGACAGCGTCCGTCACTTCCGCCACCAGCGCTCGTGCTCGCAGGAGCCTTGGCCAGACTTGATGAACCGTAGGGACGGTCAGTGTGTGAGTATTGATTTGTGCGTATCGGTCTTACTCACTTCAACTCTCGAGAGCCGTCTCGGTGTCGCGCTCGCAAAGGAAGTTCTGGCGTATAGTGTTACTTTAGACAGACTTGAGTTCATAATTTGTCACCATCCTTTCACCATTGTCAGTCTTACTTTTTGTGCGTTCGCAAGGTAGCTTCTTATCAGTGTGATGCTTTAATGCTCAGCGTCGTTCACTTCTGCCACCCACCATGTGATCGAATTTTACTGTGTTAATGGCTCTGGTCTCGGCTCGTCTAGTGGTGCTCCTTGGCTAGGTCTTTGACAGAGTTCGTCAGCTGCGTTGCTTAAGCGAGCGCTCATGGTCTATCGTGGGTCTCGTGCACAGGTTGTAGGCCCTATATATTACTGTTGTTGCTGGTTACTGACAGTGTTCTGTCATTCCGTCCTACCCACCAGCGTTCGTAGCGTCTACGGGGTGAATCAGGGGAGTCTGTGGCTTCTTGCGAGGTATTGATCAGCTCGGTTACCTCCACCGGACCAGCGTGCTCTGGGCGGTTGTCGCAGAAGAGAAGCATGTTGGCAGCAGAGGACTGACAGCGTCAAGTCAGTGCGTGCCTGTGGCACCAACGTGTCTTCGTGGACTCGCAGTTGGGTTAGCTTTGTCTTGTGGGCAATGAGTTTTGGCATAAGTGAATGCTTGACAGGTGGTTCTTGTGGATACAAGTCTCGGCGGCTGGCCATGTTGTGCGGCCAACTTTGAATAGACTAGTATCGGCAGTGGGTGTGGCTGTCGACTGTGCCCGTTAGCTGAGTGCCCCAATCATCATTACGAGTGCTTGGGAGTTTGGTTTTATTAGTAGCAGTATGTGTTTGAACGTGCGCAGTATCAGACCGAACGGGTGATGGTAGGGTTACACTGTGGAATCGGAGGTTTCAGTGTTGGATGAAATTTTCTGGCATATATAGTTATTATGATAGTATATGAGTGCGTAATTTGCGTATATTGCATAGTGATGGAAGAAGTTGGGTGGGTTCTCGTCGGAGAACCTACGTTCGCAGTGGGAAGTTATGGGGGGAGTTGTTGACGGCTGTGGATAGTGAAGCGGAGGATGATGTGCCTTCTCGTTTGGAATGTCAAATATATTTGCATTATGGTAAGAGGATATTGGTTTGATTATTGGATACGCTACAATGCACGTCTGGAGCTCCTTTAGTTCAATTTTTACTTAGATTATGTTCTGGATATTGTTTTGTTTCAATATCCATAAACGATCGCCACCATAAACAGAGTGAAGAAGATGTTATCTAGAATGGCGCACCAAAGACAATACAATTCTCATTCGAACAATGTTTAATGGAAACTGAGACGCCATGCCATCAGCGTACAGGAGCTGTTTTTTATTGGTCAACTCTGACGATACATTGGGCATTCCATGACAGATTGACCCAAAAAATCTCGAAATAACTCTCTACCTCATATATCTAATGTTTATCTCATATTTCAATAAAAGTGTATCTTAGGGGTTATCTGAGCCGCAGATGTACGCTGTGACATTTTCAGCCTCGTCCGTCAAACGGTTTTTGAGTTACAGCCTCAGGCATGATTCGATTTTGCTCCAACCTTTCATTTTCAGCGGGCGATATCTCCCATCTAAATTATGGGAGTCATAACAACTTATATATCATAAGAATCATCATAAGCCTTAGATTATTAATGTGATAAAACATTCTTTTAAAAATAATCAAACACATTTTTAAATAAAATCACGTTTTTTATAATGTGGCCACTACAAATCATGATTTTCTCCTTGCCAGCATTGACTTCAAAATATAAGCCTTCGATAGTAAAAATATTGGAGATATACTTTTTCTCTAAATGTTTTATTTATATTTCAAATTGGGGAAAATAATGGTCATAAGCACGTATTTGCTAATAACTTTGCACGTAAGTGTGTTAGAGACATGGGCGTCGGAGACGGTGGGGGGACGCGTCCCCCCAGTTAAAAAATTGGAGGGGTCCCCCCAGGAAAGTTGACTTAATTTACTTTTTTTGCTGAATTCGTCCCAAAGGATATGGAACTTAATTTATTTTTAGGTCAAATTAGAGGACATTTTCAGTCATATATCGTTGAGTCATTTCTTTGTACTTAAAGTTTTGGGCATGGGCGTCGGAGGCGGGGGGACGGGGGGAGCGTCCCACAGTTAAAAATCGAAGGGAGGGAACGTCCCCCAAAAATGCCTTTTTTTTAAATTCGTGCCAAAGGAAATGAACAAATTTATTTCCCGGCAAATAGAGTTCACTTTTAACCCAGAGGGGCATAGAGCCAGCATTTTTCAAGACAGGTGCATCCGATTGGGAGGAGGTCATCACAGGCGGGCTCAGTCCCCATAAATCTATCCGACGTATTGCGATAGGTAAGTCTTCAATATCGAACTTTCAAAGTTCCTTCTCGGTATTGGTCATGTACAGTCGGCTAATTACGTATCTTCCATCCTCCCCTTTTTAGTAATATTCAAACTCATCTATTTCATTTCTGTGTAGCATGAGGACTGATACAACGGATACATATCCGATGCTTCTTAAATAAGTCCTTCATGTTCACAAGAAATGAAATTATGATGAGTTTTAGAAAACGAAAAACAGGNCCTGCCCAGGGGCCCTCTGTGCTGTCTAGGGGCCCATTCGACGTGTTCAGGGGGCCCTCTGACCGGCTCAGGGGCCCTTTTGACATTCCTAGGGGCCCCTTTGACCTGCCCAGTACCCCTACTACCTTCCCAGGGCCCTCGGCGCTGGTTAGGGGCCCATTCGACTTGTTTAGGGGGCCCTCTGACCCGCTCAGTGGCCTTTTCGGCTTGTCCAGGGGCCACTCTGACATGCACAGGGCTTTTGTGAACGTCCAAGGGCCCTTTAGTCTTACAAAGAGGGCTCTGGTGGCCCTTAAGAACCTCTGGAGTGCTCTAAAATCTTCAAAGACTCCCGCTTCCGCGGTGGTCTTCGGCCATGATAACGCGTTCCGCGCGGTCCGTCAGTCCTTTTCCGGCGCGTGAGCGCGCTTAACCCGGAGCTTTTGACCGGGGTCTTATCGAACGCCATTGACCGGAGAGGGGCACAATATTACCCCCCCTCGTTATCTCCGGAACCGACTGATCGTAGGCGTAGACGCCGCCAGACGGATGGGTTCGAAAAGCTCTATCGAGACGCACCTCAAGCAGTGTCGTTTTTTTTTTTAAAACAAGGTCCGCATATCAGATCACAGGTCAGGTCAAGGTGAAAAATCGAGGCATTCGAGTTTTATTGGACATACCTTTCCAAGTCCATAGCCTTCTGATTGCAACCATGATCACCCAAAGTGCCCCCAAAGGTGTGACACACATCCCGCGTGAGCAAAAATAATATTTTTTGGCAAAGGTCAAGGTCAAGATCAGGTCACCATTATCCGAAACAGATATTTGAAAGTTATGCGACACATGTTTTATGGGCTGTTTTAAACGTATAAATCGATAGTGATAATCAATGCACCATCGGAGCACATTTAAATGAAGTAAGTGTCAAGCTGAGGTCATTTTCAGGTAAAATGAGGTAAAATGTTTTAATTGATAAATCTTAACAAAAAAGGCATGTTTTGGGACCAGTTTAATCTCAGAAATACATTAATGACATTTATTTGTCTTTATCTTGTCAAAAAAGCAAAAAAAAAATGTTACGTCATCAGTTACCATTCTTAGGCTTTCTTCGTAAAAATTGTGCTCTTTATTTGAAACTTGGCTTTTATATTGTTGTGTGACTTTTCTTGCACTAAATATAGTAGTCTTTTGATATTTTCGGCAATATATATATATAATATATATATATATATATATATTAATATATATATATAACATAGTAAATATATATATATATATATATATTATATATATTATATTAATAAATAAAATGTGTCAATTAAAAATATGCTCAATTTTGATTTTTTTATTTTGAAACATTTAATATGTCTGTCTGATTTGTTTAACTCCTAGTTTTATCTTTTAATTTCTTCCCCTTTTTCACAGCTTTTTCAAAGTTTTTGTTGACTTTATTGCCTAATGTTCGAAGCATAGTTTCGTTGTGCTTGAAAGGGGCTATCGCTTAAGTCAAAAATGGTGATCTTCTTTTGAAATTTGGTTTGTATGTTGGCTTGAACACCACTGCTTTCAAAATAGTATTGCCGGTTTTGACTGTGACCAACAAAAGTCAAAAAAGTTTAAATAATACAAAATATTGGGTACAGTCAAAAAATTGTTGATGTGAGAATAGAGTTATAAGCCTCACGTACCACTTGCAGTGTAGTATTATGACGGGAGGCTTACGCTTTATCATATAAATATACCCATGTTACAGCTGGCTTACAACTTGAGTGTTTTGTCGCTAAAATTCAGAAACGTTGACGTCACANCCTAACCTAACCTAACCTAACCCTAACCTAATTTAACATGGCTTTTACTTATCTCAACATTACATTTAAAAACACGCGAGCCACCCGAGCCCGAGCGCTGTGTCAACCGTGCAAGGTTCCTCAAGTAAAATCTTATTTCAGTCTCAATGTCGAGGAATTATTCATCATAAGTATAGTGACGTCACAATTTTTAACTAGTGTAAACCGTGACGTCACAATTTTTAGCAAGTGACTGTTAACCCCCATTGGTATATATCGCCTTGCCCCCATTCACGTTGAGGTAAACACTAACTCTTGTCTCTTACCCCCTTATTTAACCAAATAGGATAAGCTTAGGCCAAAAAGCCTTCGATGGCGAAAACTAGCATTCTAGAACGCTGGAACAAAACGCATAAAGTATCACGTCCGTCCGACGTTTTCAGCGACTTATTCAGGGACGGATTCAGAAATGGCCCAAAACTTAGCTCAAGGTCATTAGTCATTACTGGCACGCTTATCACGAATATGATCTTCATTTTGCAGTTCAAGGCATGGATGAGAAAAAAAAGGTATTTCTCTTTCATGGTTCAAGGTCCCCTTCAAGGTCAAAATCGAGGTCAATGACCAGGAACGACGGGGTACAGCATAACGTCCGAATTTATTATCGGATCCTCTCCAAAATGATCTAAAATGATAGCCAGGGTCAATATCAGTAACGTCCATGACCCTAACTTAAATTTCTACTTTTGACCTTGATCAGATCAAAATCAAAGTCAAACGATTGGGTAAAGCAAAACACCCCGAAAATGTATTACCGGATCCTTTCATTTCATATATATGGTCTCAAACAGACATGTGCATGGATCTGAAAGTAGGATCCAGCTGGCACTATACACTGTAGGATCTATGATCCCAGAGGATCTCTCGACAAAACGCAATGGTGGATATTTGATCCCACTGGATCCCACGACAAATTACAATAGTGGATCATGGATCCCAATGGATCTTTCGATTAAATTTTGCAACGGATCTTGGATCCCACAGGATCCCATTATAAACAATTAAAATTGATCTATGATCCCAACGGATCTTGGATCCGACAGGATCCGACTTGCATATTATGTCATAATTAAAGTATTTATTGACAAAATATAAGTAAAAGGCATGCACCCATGTGTGAAATAGCTGAGCATTGCACGCTAGCTTGCTCTCAAGTCCCATCAACTGTTTCTAGTATACGGCGAGTTTAAACTTCCAGCAAGCCCAACAATTTTGTGTGTCAGATGTGAAGAAGTAGAGTTTTTGTTAGTGCCACACTGTTAAAGGGAATAGTTCACCTTTAACATTGGGTTTTGAGTTGAGATAGCCAAGTTGTGGCGCAATGCTCGAAAAATACTTGTGACGCTTTCACATTTTCCCAAGAAACCTCTTTAATTATTTAATATTCAGTCGTAAAGTCGGGCGCGGGGTATACCCGGTAACTCAATCGCTGATTGGCTGATTTTGGGCTGAGCTGACGTTATGATTATGACGCACAGATGACGTAAGACTTTGGGGAAAGTGTAAAGTGCTGGACAAAACCATACTGTTTCAGTACTCATTCTTTTTACTTTTGCAAAATGAACTTTGTCCAGGTAAATGCTATGCATAGTGATTTTGATGTTTAAATCTTCTATAAAACATTTTTCTAAACAACGTTTCTGTTAGCGTATGCGTAGCGATTCAGCGCTGGCCTGAACATTCCCAGGCCTCGCGTACAAATGGTTTGATCTGTCCCCCACCACCGAACCCACCTCGCACCCAGTACGCGCGTGCCCGCTGTTTGATTGGCCGCCCGCGGCGGCAGCCGCCCGGCATGACCTTGTGACACATAATCCCAGACAGCCGCCCAGAGCACGGACAGTGGAGCGACCGATGGCGGACCTAAACTTTCATTAGTTAAATCTAACTACGTGACGATCCTACTTAAAGCAAGTACTGTGATGGTTTTCTCAAAGCGTTTTATTTATCCGGCATCTTCAACAAGTACTTGGGACAATTAACCACCATGTTATATATCCGCGACCGTATCCCGTGTATAAATCATGACGTTGCGTAGCTTCTCTAGCCAGCTGATTTTCGCCATTACTTTGAGGGAAAAAATAATGAATTGATCAACCAAATTACATTGACATTTTAATTTGCTTTTTCCGCCGGTAAATATAGTGTTCTTTTGACTTTTACTAGTAATATGGAGAGTACTTAATTTCTTGGCTTCTCTTCCATCATTTTCTAGACTTTTTTCTCGTTTTTTTTTTCAAGGTGAACTATTCCCTTTAAGGCTAGAATGGCATTTGTGGCAAGATGGCGGCCCGAAGCCGCCGCACTGGGACCAGCTCCGCTGTCATCTTTGTCGACATTGTCCAGTGACGGCTAGGCGGAGAATTGGTTATCACTAACCGCTTCAGGCGCCTATTCAGGAGGCACGGACCCATGCGAGAGCTGAAAAAGCAGACAACCTTCACCAAACGGCCGTGGCTTTAGTTCAAAATAAAACCGGCAGGCAGGAGAGGCAGCACCGGACAGACGCCGTAGACAACATTGGGTATATGTCAGACGGCCTGACATATATCTAGATAGTCAAATGTCATCTGACCTAAAGTAACGTACAGCCTCTGATAGTCTGCGAATGCGTATGTGTATAACTGTTTCTTCAATCAACGCCGGTATTCTGACCCATGTTGTTATATGGACTCTGATAATCTCTAATTGTGTAATCAAAGTTCTCGTCTTCTCCAATATATGCTTGAACCTGGAATGGTTGTTAAGGGTTACCTTAGTTGTGCATAGTGTCTGTATCGTCACGACCCGAGCAGGGTTAAGCGTTGGGAAGATATGATGCCCATTGATCTAGATATGTACACGAAAAGCACGTAATCTAATTTATACATGCTAGTTGTATGAACAACGAAAGAAAAGTACCGACAATTACTTTAAAAATTAGTTCCGAAAATATACATAAGCATCATCGCGGATCTGGGATCCCAGTGGATCCCAATGCAAAATGGTGCCTGCGATCTCGGATCCAGGCGGATCCGTCGACAAATATTGAGAGACGGATCTATGATCCCCCGTGGATCCATCGACAATTTGGGTGAAAGAAGGAGTTCTATGATACCCAAGCGGATCCGTGGAATCCAGATCCCACAGATCAGATCCCGAGATCCGTTTTTGGGATCCGAGCACATGTCTGGTCTCAAATGATAGCCAGGGTAAATATCTAACGTCCGTGACCCAAACCTCAACTTTAACCATTGACCTTGGGGGTCAAAATCGAGGTCATACGACGGGGTACAGCATAACGCCCCGAAACTATAGTCGGATCCTTTCCAAAATTGTCTCAAATGAAAGCCAGAGTCAATATCTAACGTCTGTGACCCTAACCTCAATTTTGACTTTTGACCTTGGAGGTAAAAATCGAGGTCAAACAACAAAAAACGACCGGGTACAGCATAACGTCCCGAATTTATTGTCGGATCCTTTCCAAAATGATCCCAAATGATAGCCATGGTCAATATCTAACGTGAGTGACTCTAACCTAAATTTCGACCTTTGACCTTGGAGGTCAAAATCGGAGTCAAACGATGGGTAGAGCAAAACACCCCGAAATTGTATTGTCGGATCCTTCCATATATCTTCTCAAATGACAGCCAGGGTCCATATCTAACGTCCGTAACCCAAACCTTAATTTTTATCTTTGACCTACAGGTCAAAAGTCAAAATTGAGTTAAGGGTCACGGACGTTAGACATTGACAATTTTATTTTTTATCGTTTGTTTGGTGTGTTTCGCTTTACCCATCGTTTAACTTCGATTTTGACCTCCAAGGTCAAAGGTCGAAATTTAGGTTAGGGTAACGGACGTTAAATATTGACCCTGGCTATCATTATTCATTTGAGATAATTTCGAAAAGGGTCCGACAATAAGTTCGGGACATTATGCTGTACCCAGTCGTTTTTTGTCGTTTGACCTCGATTTCGACCTCTAAGGTCAAAATTCAACATTAAGGTTAGGGTCACAGACGTTAGATATTGACCCTGGCTATCGTTTGAGACCATTTTCGAAAGGATTCGAAACTAATTTCGAACGTTATGCTGTACCCGGTCGCTTTTAGTCGTTTGATCTCAATTTTGACCTAGGTCAAAGGCCAAAATTGAGGTCAGGGTCACGGACGCTAGATGTTAACCCTGGCTTTCATTTGTGACCATTTTGGAAAGGATCCGACAATAATTTCGGAACGTTATGCTTTATCCCGTCGTTTGACCTCGATTTTGACCTCTAATGTCAAAGGTAAAAAAATGAGGTTTGGGTCATGGACGTTAGGTATTGACCCTGGCTATCATTTGAGACCATTTTGGAAAGGATTCGAAAATATATTTGGGACGTAATGCTGTACCCGGTCGCTTTTAACGTTTGACCTCGATTTTTACCTTGAAGGTCACCTTGAACTGCAAAATGAAGGTCATATTTGTGATCAGCGTGCCAGTATTGACCGTGAGCTAAGTTTTGGGCCATTTCTGAATCCGTCGCTGAATAAGTCGCTAACATCACGAACGTTAGTCTCCGCTGAGTGGAAGCGAGGTTTTGGCTTTGCTAGAACTGGGACATTCCAAGGCCCTATAACAACTATTGTATTCCAATATAGCTACGTGCTTCTGACGGACGGCATACTTACATTTGAGAGTGCTTTCTAAGTCATTCATTATTTATATATTTTTGTATACCTATACAATATAAATAGGCGAAGGAGCCGGGGGGAGGGCAGGGGGGCAACTGCCCCCCAACATTGTCGGATTTTAACATTACGCCTATGAACGCTGCATGGAAAGAATCGACTTCAAAGTGCCTTTTGCCCCCCCCCCCCAACTTCAAATGAGTTCCTACGCCCCTGTACATATATTTATATTTTTTGGAAAATACAAACTACTAAGGAAATTTTCATTTTTTGCAGGACTTGTGTTGTTACTAAATAACATTTGAGCCCCTGTGAGCCCATGACTGCACAAATGCAGCTTCATCGGAAAAAAATATAAAAGACCCGTCCCTCATGTTTGAAGATACGGCGTCGCAATTTCCCCCCAAAAATACGCCCCTGTCCCGAAAAATGCGCCCCTGTTCCCCAACAATGTGCCCCTGCTCCCCGAAAAATCTACCCCTGTGCCCTGTCGCTTCGAAAAAAATGGATCCGCCCCTGCTAGGTAGGTAGGTAAAATCAGGGGCGCAGCCAGGATTTTGCGACGGGGGGGGGGGCAAAGGAGGAATTTTGCAAAGGTGGGCCCCCCAGCATGGCTGATCTGCCCCCCAAAAAATAAAAAAAAAAAAAACGCAGAAAAAACGTGAATTTGGCTTTGTTTTTTTCACTCATTTTTCTTCTCTGCATTGATTTCGCGCCCTTTTGTAATTCACATTTTTTATTTTATTGAAGGATTTGTTTGTATTTTTAATTGTGCCACCGCATTGCAAGACCAATTCCAGAATACCATCTGAAGGATTATTTGGCAACTAATTTATTGGAGATCGCCCGCGCATTATCAGCTCGCGGCTCCGACCGAGTCCTGACCGTGTCCAGTGGCCGCGGGGCACGAACTGGTTTTCTTATTTGAGACCACTTCCACTAACATGTGATACCTACTATTCAGCAATATTACCCATCGCATTTGGCTAAGCCAAGGTTTTAAACATGGGTGGGAGGACTTCGAATAATAAGCCAATACATAGTAGAAAGAGTATTAGAATTATGAGGTAAACCCTCGCCACAATTCGTTTGACTTTATACAAAGAAATGAAATGGATGGGACCAAATAACTTATTCTTGGAGTAGGGGAGGTAGGCATATTACACCTTAAAGTTATGCCTGGATTTGCGGAACATACTAGGAGCCTAGAAGAGCCTAGGCGAGTTGGACAAAAACATGTGTATTGCCAATTACCCGCGTCAGTGATAAATGGGAACACATGCCTTTGGGACATACATCATGCCCTCCATGAACGCAGGCCTCCTATATCTTAGCTTCGCTAACATGTATTTTAACTTCTTATTCACTGGATGTAGCCACGTTACAGGCTAAGTAGAAGCCTCCTTAATTTGGCCAAGGGCTCCCTCAGACCGACAGATGAGCCCTCAAGTCGATGAGCGGCCTCTTCATTGCCGACTTGGGGGCCCTTAGGGCCCTTCGACAAAAAGAAGGGTCTCATCAGGCCAGGCCTGACAAAAGCCACCAGAGGCCCCCTGAGGGCCTAGGTTCGAAAGAGAGGGCCCCTCCTGCTGCAGACTGAGAGGGCTACTCAGGCCGACAGAGGAGCCCTCAGGCCGATCAGAGGCCCACTTAAGACGCCTTCATGTCGACTGAGGGCCCTCAGGCCGACCCCAAAGGACACCTTAAACTGATTGAGGGCCCATCAGGCGGCCAGAGGACCCTCGGGCTACTAGAGGAGCCCCACTGCAGACATAAGCACCTCAGGCCTACATAGACCCCTCAGCCGACTGAGATCCCCCTCAGGCCGAACAGAGGGCCGTTCGGGTCGATCAAAGGGCCCCTCAAAGCTGGCCAAAAGACCCCTATGGCCATCCCCCCCAGAAGGGCAACCCAGGCCGACAGAGGGCCTCTTCCAGTTGACAAAAGGGCCCGTTGGGCTAAGAAATGGCCTTCAACTGGTCGAGGAACCCTCAGGCCACCAGAGAGCCCCCCTCATTCACACATAGGCCCATCAGAACCTTACAGAGGGGCCCCCAATGCCGACGGGGCCCCTCAGACCGATAGACAGCCCCTCAAACGGATCCAGAGGATACCTCAGGCCAATCAAGGCCTTCTATGCCGACCGAGAGCCCTCCTCATGCTTATAGAGGGCCTTTTCCAAAGACCGACAGAGGGCCCCCTCAAACCAACAGAGACCTATTTAAGACCCATCAGATTGACAGAGGCTCCCTCAAAACCGACCAGAGGGGCCCTTCAGACCGACAGAGAGCACCCTGTAGACCCGACAGAGGGCCCTCATGCCCGACCAGGGGCACCAAGGCCGACTGAGAGCCCCTTTAAGACCGGCAGAGGGNCTATAACGACCCGAAAACGGCCCTCTCTAATACCTGCCCCGGACGCTATTAACGGCGGCAAATACAGTCATTTCCCGGCGCGCTGAGTACCTGCTCTGAAGTGACCGCCCCGGGCAGACCGTAATTAATGGAAATTAAGCGCGTGCGGCAGGAATATCAGCAGTCAGACTCCTGACCAGGGCGTCACGGTGCCCCGTGGCAGAGCGTGCTGGGTAGGAGTCACTGCGCCGGGAAGTGTATGACGCCCGTATGATACGGTTTAGGGGGCGCCGAGCGGGGTGGTAGGTAGCCTGCAGTGGAGGGCATGTGAGACGACTGTATTCATTGTATGACTGTGTTGCTGAGGGCGGTCTGTCGCAGCGTGAGTCGTGTGAGACAGTTACATTACATCGATGGTTGCTGTGCCGAGGCTGAACTATTGTGCCTATGCCGAAGATGGACATTTTAATTTGGTGAGTGAGGTCATTTAGATGAAAAACAATTTCAATGAAATTAAAAGTCATAAAGTGAATGCCATTTCTACGTGATGCTCCGTCATATAATAGTTTGCTAAAATGCATTCGTAAGTATTTTCTAAATGCAGCTTTCATCCTAGATAACGTAAATATAATAACCCTTTCCACCAGTATCCTTCCAGACGTATCCGTCAAAGTTACTCAGTTTCTGACTGTGAACCTGAAATTTCACAAGCCGTACAGAACCACATGGAAGAGACCACCACTCCTCTCCAATCACTCGCTTGTGTGCACGTCTCTCTGCGATCCGGCACCCCTTTCAGCTTCCCCGCGGGGCCAGACAGCCCGACATTCGGTGACGAATGGCTTACGTCACGACTAGAGAGGGCCTGCCCCGCCGCCGCAGAGGCGGTGGAGGGGAGAAGGGAGGGTCAGGGAGGGAGGGGACGGCCGCGGCTCGCTGCCAGTGTCAAACCGTGGCCGGTGATCAGTGATTCAGCCGCGCAGGCTAAGGGCAGAGCGGTGCTGACTCATTCCTTTCCCTGGGGAACCCGCGGCCATGGAAAAGTTATACGGATTTACGGCGAATAATCGACAAATGGAAGAATACCGCAAGCTGCCATTCGAATGTCGATGGCAAGGAAAACATAACTTTGGCATGTTTGAATAACATCATTTTTCTGCACAGAGGAAAATTTGATTAAAGTAAATTAATTAATTTTGATTGCAACTGGGAATAGTCCATAATGCAAACATCATTGCGACTTTCCGTAAACACTGGATAATCTATAGACCGACAAAAACAAGGCGGTTTGGGCAACAAGTCTATACACAGTCAAATTAACTTCCAATCACTGGATGTTGCTGGCTTCCTTTTTTCATTAACAACCATGTTAAAATAATTGTCACAATGTGCAGCCTAAATCCCACATACCTACGTGCAACGATCGTGCTCTGGAAATGCCCACAAGCGGAAGTGATCCCTATTTTGACGCTCCTCCCTCCTCACCACCTTCCCCGCTCGTCCCATCAGGGACTGGAGTGACAGATCCATGTCAAGGGTCAGCGAGTCGTACCATTCCAGCCGTGCACCATTAACACTGTCAGCTGGCAGCCAATTAAAGCTAATCCTCGCTGACGCACCCGCTGGCGGCACCAGACTGCCCCTGATTGCTCAGACGCAGGGACGAAGCGCCTTGGCTTCATTTGTGCAGCGCAAAAGATGCGTGAAATCCCCGCGCGAGATGACTCTGGGGCTCGAAATAGCGTCCCGGGGTGCTGTGCGGGTGGGGCGGCTGAAGGGAGGGGGAGGGGAGGAGGTGGGGATGGGAGGTGCGCGTGTCGGGGTGAAATCGATCTCAGAAGGGCGGACGGGGTGGTGGGTGCCGACAGAAACGCTCCCCTTAGGCGTGACAGCGAAGGCTCATCCATCGTCATTAAAATTTGCCGCAAGAGTGCGATTAACGAGCTCGATGGCCTGGCGCGGCCGATGGCTTCGCTCGCCTCGCCTCGCGAGTCAGCCCTCTCGCCTGCTCTTCCGAGCCTAAAGGGAAGAACGATGTGTCACCGAAGCATTGGAGGATATTAAGTTGTCACAGCAGGCAATCAAAACCTCGTTTAGGTATGTACGTCAGCGCTTCTAGAGAGCTGCTTGCTGTGCCCACGTGTCACTCTCAGTCGATATATCTTTTTGTTAGCGTTTCTCAGTGCTGCTCATCAGGTTAGCTCTCTGAGCTCGTGCTAAGCTTATCACTGATTGAGATGTTTTTTTTTTTTCACATTCCGCATTTATTCCAAATATCACATTCCGCAACATTCACATTTCGTCGTGCGAACTGTCCGGCGGCGGGTGCCCCGACGGAGAGGCAACAATCAGCGGGGCGACCGCTCCAAAGACTGCAGGTGAGGCCGGCAGGCCGGACCGGGCGGCGGCAGCTAGTGATGGGGCATCGCTCTGACTACGCCTCGGATTCCTCAGCAATTGTCCTCCTCGGCGTCCTCTTCATCTTACCGTCCTCTTTATCAGCGAGGCGTCCTCCTTGGCTAATTCTCCTCCATCGGTTCGTCGTGCGGCATTGGTGGCTGCCTCATGCCCGACTACTGCTGCGGTATGTACTCACGCGTTTCCGCCGGGGAAGAGTGGTGCTGTACGCCGCAAGGCGCGCCTTCGCCAACGGCGGCTAGCGGCGGTCTCCCGACCCAGCGACGGCGCAGCTCTACGGTCGTCCAGCGCCTGCCGTGGCCCTCAGTGCCGTCGTTAGGGCTGATCGCCCGCCGCCTTTCGTTCTACTGTGTCGACTGCGTCGACAAGCTCATAAACAGCATATAACCTGTCCCTGAGTTCATGGCTTTCTGCTGGATGGCCGGACATGGCTGTCGTTTATACCGGTGCCAACTGGCCCGAGTACGGGTGCCGACGAAGGCGGTAATAGTGACCTGACTCGCAGTGCCAGAGTGGTTGGTCACACCGTACAGGTTATATGTGAGGGCCTCTCTCCGGCTGAGAAGGCAGAGAGGTCCAGTCCGCTGACGGGGAATTTGACAGTGCAGCTGAGCTTGTCGAGGAAATCATCCGCGGGCGAGAAGCGGTTAAGATGGACGACCAGTATCCGCGGGAACTTCTGGATGGCAAGGCTCTTCGTGCATTTTTTGCCTCTTCTTGCACTTCGAGCATGATGGCTTCTCGTCAATGTCGATGGCTTTCTCGTCAATTTTTTTTTTTGTCCAAATGGGAATGAGTAAACTGAAGTAGCTTTCCAAGGAAGGTGCAATTAGCAATAGCGTGCATATGACCGGCTTTACTAACTCATAGGGTCAACATGGACTTATAAGAAGTAATACGCTGTTGGTGACATTGATACGACACCGTCTAGAACACTTACGGACTTACCATATCAGCTATGTACACCAGCTAAGGCCTAAGACGGCGTCATCACGCATCGCCATCTCATCGTAATACCTGTTCGCTATTCCACGTTCCAAAACAGGTATGCGCACGTTCATCGCTCACACATGTCGGCGAAAACCTAATCCACATCGCGCCTATCCCCAAATCCATCTCAATTTCTGAACACCCCTGACACTTAATTTGGTCACATTTGTTATAATCGGCGTCGTAATAGGCAGTAATGCTACGCGCTACAAGGACAACGGATATCATCCCCGATATTAGTATCGCTGGCTTGACACTAACCGGCCGGTGTCCAGAGTGTAAGCCGCTTACGTCTGGCAGGTCCAGCGAACGATCAACGTGACGCCTATAACGGTAATCGCTGGTACGGTCCAAACATATTCGTCATCTGCACGGCTGCCCCGACTGCAGCAGACATCCAGCTCCGAAATCCCCCGCGATCCCTCTGATTAATCCCCCGACATTCATCAGACGCGCTCCGAGTCAGGGGTGAAACGACGGGCGGGAAATTGCTCGGGGAGGGGGGCACCCTTTCCGATTGGACTCGGAGGGGTCGGACGGTGCAGAGGAGGGGGGGGGGGGATTCTGCTGCCTGGCAGTTTTCTGGACCCATTGTTGGGGTTCGAACTGCGTCAGATTATGCTATTTTTGCGACCGAGCATGACTGAGGACATGAAAAATTCCAGACAAAACGGGCTGAGTTGTCATGCCATCAACTTATACTTGCAGTGTTCTGCCGCCAACGCCCAATGTCGCAACGTCGCAACGCTGTTAGCTGCGCCAATATCACATCTAAACCAATCAGTGCATGGACCTCGCATCAATCACCTTTAACTATGATGGAAAAAAATCCAAGACAACCAGCAGGCAGCGGCGATTCTGTTGATCACGACACTAATGGCAACACACAAAAACTGCACCCCGCCCGCCGCAGCAGCTCGATGCATTTCAACTGACCGTGCACGGTTAGCGTGGGAACCTCCACCGGTCGGTCAGCGAGACACGTCGGCTGCGCGCGCCACTTCCCCAGTCGTGTCCCCGGGACATGTGAACTGGAGTGGCAGTCTGCTGCCGGCTCCACACACCAGCTCCGCGGGCCGGCTCCGCCCGCACATCAGCTCCGCAGTCCGGCTCCGCAGGCCAGTCCGGCACGGTCCAACGACCGGAAATGAGGCCTTCCGGCGGCTCATCATGCCGGCAACCGTGCGAATCTGTGTTGGATTGCAGAGATTTTAGGCTTTGCATGAGATTGCGCCTGGGGATGTGTAATTTGTGGCAGGACGGAAGGCAAGCGACTCGTTGCCTCGTGGCACGTGATACGTGAATGCCCCTGGTGGATGAAATCTGGTAGTTTGTGCCAACAGATACACGTGGCTCTTGTCTTGATCGTGTCATCAAAGACAATACGGATCTACTGCCGCACCCTTGTTTTGTGCATACATTGTGCTATCTGTATAGCTTCATCAGTTCATTTGACATGGTTCTGGTGCTCGAGCTTTTGTTCGAAAGCCCTTGCAGACAGCGACTTCGCGCAGGGGTGGATCCAGTTGGTGAGGGGATGGGGGGGACAAGGGACCATAAACCCCACAAAATCCTGAAATCCATGATTGGCCCCCGCCCAGAAAGAAACGTCTAGGGCGTATATATGTACAGTGGCTACGGTGCTTTCTGAACCCCCTCCCTGGTCAGCAAGTTTTCGGCTACGGTGCTTTCTGAACCCCCTCCCTGGTCAACAAGTTTTCGCTTGACGGCTTGTTACCCTCCCCGGTCAATACAGTCTTTCGCAGACGGCTTAGATACTACCCTTCTCCTCCCGGTCAACAACTTTTCGCTGACTACTGTATGCTGATGTCCCGCTACCCCCGTGCTCAACAACGTTTTTTGGAAATATGCCACTGGATGTTCATATACCCCCCGCAAACAAAAACAGTTTGAACCGCCGTTCACGAAGGTTGTGATGGGTCACGAGCAATATCGTCAAATTTTTCCCGTTACAGCTTTGCAGTGTAGGGCAGCGTTTATGTGTCTGTCTGTTTGTCTGTCTGTACGTTATAGAGAGCCAATAAAAATGAGTCAGCTTTGCGGGAATTTTAACAATTTTACCGGGACGTATCGTCTTGGACCCGGAGTTTGAATGTCGGCAACAGTGATACAATCTGTCCATTTTCCTTGCGTGATTTTCCTTGCTTGCGCGGGTATTGCTGAACACTCACCTTGTAGCAACGAATATTAACATCAGATATTTAAAAAAATATTTCCGAAGTACACGATCAACATCCTATTCAAAACGGTTAATGATATTGGTTCCTGGACACGTCATCATTTTCACCGGGTTCGGTCATCGTCGCACACGATAAGGCAGAACGAGGACGGTACACTGAGCTCGCACGTCTGCTCCGATTTGTGTGCTTCTTCAGCCCACATTGGCCACGGAAACGGGAGCTCACATGCTGCCTGTGCATGTCTCGCGCTCTGTCGAACCGTCGTCGTTCCCCCTGACCTCAGTGAGGCCACAGTTCAATCGCAGACGACAGCGGGGGTGCAGCCCCCCCTCCCTCGGGCACTCTGCACCTGCTCAGTGGGACGGTCGAGCGGCTACTGTCAGCTCAGTGGGACGGTCGAGCGGCTACTGTCAGCGATGGCACGCTCGTTACAGTGTCAACGGGTAGCATGTAACATGAAACGTGTCTGGGTAGCAATGAAGCGCACATGTTTAAACATAAAGATCATGTGAATCATGTCATGTCAAATACAAATATAATGTCTTCCCTATTACGGTTCCACTAAAAAACGTATATGCGTCAACTTCTAACGTCAGAGCCCTACGGATAGTTGTCATTCCACGTATGTTTAATCCATCCGGCTTGAGTCATTGGTCTACCATTATCCTCCATCGCTTTATTGTTCGCCATCCTTGCGGTAACAGAGCATCGCCATCGGTGTCACCACCACCGCCACCGCCACCGCCACCGCCACCGTCACCGCCACCACTGCCACCACCGACACCGCCACCGCCATCATCACCACCGCCACCGTAGCCCCACATCACCGCACCGTCACCCTGGCCCATCATCACCACCCCGTCACCACCACCACCATCCACCACCACACACCACCCACCACCGCCGCCACCGCCCACCGTCACCGCCACCACCTCGGCCAGCCGCCACCGCTTGCCGCCGCCGCCGCTGTCACCGCTGCCGCTGGTGTGCGTGGCGTACGGGGGACAATTGGGACAAACACATCACCGGCCTCCCGGTAGCGGTGAATCGACTGCTGATCTGACACCGGCGGAATGTCACAGATGGTGGCTCGAGTTGGACCATCTGGTGTCCACGCAGCGCCCAGTTGACAGACCGGCGGCCAGCCGAACTCGGGGAACTGATGTCAGCAATCACAGGTAGACAGCATCACAGGCTGACGGCATGCACAGCTGACGACATCAAGGCTGGACGGCTCACCGGCTGACCGGACATCACAGGCGACGGATCAACAGGCTGACGGAGTCAGCAGGCTGACGGCATCACAGCTGGACGGCATCAACAGGCTGACGGCATCACGGTCTGAGAAGTCACAGCTGACGGCATCACAGCTGACGGAGTCAAGCAGGCTGACGGAGTCACAGGATGACGCAATCACAGGTTGGACACCCGGGACTCTGAACTGGGGACCGGACTTGGTGGGGAGGGGAAGTGGGGAATTGGGGGGTGGGATGGAGCTGGGGGCAGAGTGGGGACAGTAACTTGTGTTTTGTCCACATATGCCCGACGTGGTGCTGGTGGACAATGTAAAATATTAAACAATGCGGATCAAGTTGGAAAATAACGAAAATACTCTGTCTTTAACAAAGTCGCCTCTGCAGGGGCAAATGCACCCACACCATTCAATTTTTTAGGAAAGCGGAAAAACGGCGGCGGGCACAGCGCTGCGTTTTTTTGCATACCTGTTTGGGAAAATTAACTATTCACACAATATGTAAAATTTTATTGCCTCTGGTCGACTCAGGACAGGTCACCAGACCAGGTCTCGTGAATTAACCCCCGGCCCCACTGGGGGTGGTTTGAACACCCCCCTCCCCATGGTTTTCAAACACCGATAACGAAAAAAAAGGCGGCGCCGTAGCGCCGCCAAATTTGGCATAACTATTTACTGATTCTTTCCGGACATTTGCGAAAATTCAAGTTTCCGTGTCAGGAATCAGGTCAGGTCACCAGGTCAGGTCAAGTGACCCTACCATACAAAAAACGTTTGGGTCGTGTGCCAATAACTACAGTTTTTGAAAGGGATCGATATTAAACTTTCAGGATTTACATTTAAGTCATTAGTATCTAACAAAATGTTTATTTTGGATTTTTGTATCGTGACCTAAGGTCGGGTCCATTTTTGCGATTCCCCATTATAAGTCAATGGAGAAATAATCCAATGCTTTCTTAGTCGACGATATCAAGTCCATTTCTTCTGGATGATGTTATCATAATGATAATTATGTATGATCCAAGTGTAGGTTTATGCTCAGGGAACATACGCGGGGTTATCTCAGGGTCTCCTCGAGTCTTCTGAAACACGGGCTTTTCCGTCATAAACTCTGGGCCATAATGAAGATAGAGAACTGCAACTTTCACCAGTGTGGTTTGTCTCGTCAAGAACAATTATTTAGTTAAACATGGACCCTCTTTGGTCACCACTTGATTCCTTTGACCTTAGGTCAATTTTTCAGAAGTTGACCTTAAAATGCATCAAATTTGACAATATTGAAAAGCGCCTTGACGAGACAAACACGCATGGCGTAGACATAATGGGCGTTATCTTAGGTAGGTAAGAATTTTATTTATCTTGTATATATATATTGTGTCAATATAAGTCTTTTTTTTACTTTAATGACCTAGACCGATTAAACTATTGACCTGAGGATCAATTTTGAGGACATACATGCGATTGAAATTCATTGTCTAGCAATTGTCTTTTGACGTTTGTTTCTAGAAGAGGGGAGAGAGTTTCCAGAGGATTTTTGGGGGTTTTCCTGAGGGCGATGTCCTAAAACTTGAAAAATTTTGACCTTGATGACCTCATAGTGACCTGAGTTTTGACGTGAGCGAAAAAAGTCTGAAAATAGTTTTCGCAATGATTTTGATAACCGGGTGTCGAACAGTGTCTTTTGTTTGTCACGTCCATGGGAGCCGAGTTAGAGGGGGGTGTTTTCAAACACCCCGCCGCAGTCGGCGAAGGAAATGTCGAGAGCCAGTCGGGCGCGGGTTAACTCACCTCCAAAAACGTTTGCGATCGTATGCAGGCACAGTTTTGGGACGATCCGTTTCAAAACTTGCAGGATACGATAAAGTTATAGATACTTTCAATTTGTTCATCTCTGATTTCTGAATCAGTGACCTAAGGTCAGGGTCAATTTTGCGACCACCAACAGTTGTTTGTCAATAACTCTTGACAGAAGGAAGATAGAGAAGTGAAAACGATACCAATATGTTTGTTTCGTCGAGGCACATCTCACAATATGCAACTTGACCTAGTTTGGTCACCACTTGACCTTGACCTGAGATCAAATTTCTCAGTTAGCCTAAACTGGTGAAAATTAATATGATTTGAAGCACCTTGACAAGACAAACGGAAGACACGTATTGATTGGCTATTGCTTTATCTTTTTTAGTCAAAAAGTAATTTGCGAAAACAATTTTGCTAACAATAACCTGTTTGACCTTCGATGACCCCTTGAGTCTAGGCTATTGACCTGAGCTCAACGTTGAGGACTCTATGTTTATCGTAAATGTCAAGAGCTTTTGATTTTGCTTTTCGTTTTTTCCTAGCTGTTATAGTTCCCAAAATAGTTGGGAGTATCTGGGGCAAGGTACTAAATCTTGAAAATCTGACGTTTGATGACTTCCTTTATATTGGCCTGACCTAAAAAGACAGGAATATTTTATATAAAGCTTGTTTCGAGCTATCTAACTCCTCTTTCCGATTGTCACTACGTTGCGTGGTTTTCGAGGTCAAAGTGGGTGGGGGGCGAAATCCCCCTCCAGGGCGTGTTATTTTCAGAGGCTCTCCAGGGCGCGTGTTAAAGGGATATTACCACCTCCATAGGATTTATAAAAAGCAACTTAAATGAATGGTGGGGATCAACAATCTTGTATGCTCTTGCTCAAACTTGCCCTAAAAGCATGTATCTGCAAAACAGTTTGTTATTAATTTATGACTCCAAATCTAGTCCCAGCTGTGCTCAGCACTAGATTCATGAAGTCTTTTCTCATCCAATTTGGCTTTCAAATTGGCGGAACTGTTATGTGTCCATGTAGGCCGAAGCGTCCCAATTTGCTGAAGCTTGACCTTGACAAAATATTGCTATGTTATAAGGAATGTAAATATACTTATCTTCTACGTCCCAAAGTCGAGCTATAGCCACTCTTGCTGTTTTATTATGAAAGAAGCTAAGGTGTTGACAATATAATTAACTGCATACGCATTTTAATTGTAAAGTTCACTGACGGAATGGTGATGTTGACTATGTAATATTTAAAAGAGAAGTACAGTACGCAAAGAAGTGATTCAAAATAGTGAGGAGGCGACTCCAATTTTGAGAATGCTTGCCAAGCATTGATAGGTGCAAATGTATTTTCTAATCTAATGTTGGGGAGTTTCTGGAACCATATTTGGTAAATTCATTCGGACACGCTTATTCTACCGATACACCAAAAACTCTATATTGGCCCGCGAGTGGCTTATCCCTTTAAACGAAGTCACGCAAATGTATTGGTCTGTTTAATCCTGTCCCAAACCATGTCATGGCGTGTTTTTTTATGGTTCATCAGCTAGGAAAAAATATAAATGTTAGTGCACACCTAATCAGTATGCATAAATATCAAAAGATCTCAACAACTGACATTTTCGATTCTCCATGAATGGCCTTTATGTCGTGACAGGTTTTGTTGTCATGTCGAGGATATTCAAACGCCCTCCGAAAACCGTCAACTTTCCCACGTCACACTAATCTCATTTCAGCACCGAATAACTATTCAATTGCGACATCGGCTCATTCATAGTGTCACCGGCAGTCTCAAAAATAGCATTTCCATGACATCAAGGACACTCGGGACAATAGTCCACGCGGAACACTCACCCCTGCTCCTGGTAGTGAGAACCCCAGTAATGAAACGCCCCCTAGTCCCGGCGGCAAAGTGGGGTCCATTTCGACCCACCTGCCCCTGGGAACGCACGTGCCCTCGACAGGTGGTAGCCCTCAACCGGTCACCTCCCTCCGTTCCGCGCGTGCCCCTCGCGCATGCGCGCTGGGGGGCGGTTGAGCGCGCGGCGGCGGCAGCGACGGTGTGGCGGTGGCGGACCGGCAGTGTGTTTCGAGTGGACGGGGCGGTGCGCGGTGGTCGGTGGCGGCACGCTGGTGGTGTGCTCCTCTTGTTCAGATGTTAGCCAATCGCAGTGCAGCACGCTGACCTCAGGTGACCTCGGATGACCTGGCTGGCGCGGTCAGCTGACTCGGTCGTGACCTAGGTGGAGGTGGGGTGGAGGGCGGCGGCAGTGGTGTCGGTGGCAGAGCCGGTGGTGCCTCCGGTGTCATTGGTTTGATCGGCGACATGACGGGCCCCGCTGGAAAGGGGCTTCACATAGCTGCTGTGCTTCTCTTCTTTATAGAAGGTGAGCCTTTCGATGGTCCGTGGTGTAAGTTAAAGCCATGGTCTCTGTTTTCAGGAATGCAGAGGGTGACGCAAAACTTGTACGTCTCGAGGCTGATGCAAGGAAATCAATATATTCCTCCCCATTTACGCTTGTTGTTGAGCTAATTATATTTTGGATCAATAACTAATCATATTCGGATGTTATTAATCGTGAGAAACACCGCGTAACTTTCCAGATTGACATGAGATACGACCAATGAATAAGCCTTTTACGAGCAATTAATAAACTACCGTAAATTGCAAATTAACTTAGTAATCAGTAGCACAGCCAGACAATACGTGGCTCCCTCAAACTCGACTCGATATCCTCATATCAGCCGTACAGTGGCGGGTGGCCGACAGAACACTGTAGCCGTGCGCGGTATTGTAGACACATGGTGTGCAATTTGCACGATCTAGAGCTCCGTCTATCGGTCTGTTTCCGGGGAAATGCCAGTGCCGGGGCGGGATACCTGTCTTATCGCTGTGTGACGTCCGCTACTGTTCATGGGTCATGGATAGGGTGTGCCGCGAATGTGTTACATAAGCGATGTGTGCGGTATGGTACATGATATATAAATGCATGGAAAATGCAACTTCACTTCAAAGGATATTGTCGGGAATCAAGAAGCTGCATGAAAATGCACAGAAAAGGCATCATTAAATGTATCGAAAGTCCCTTTAATAGCGGGATTTGCCGTCAATAAAAAGCAAGCTCACTGCCTAAATGTATGGGACTATGTGAATGCAGTATTGGCTCCAATATTGGTAGATAGCGGGTTTTATTTTGTATTGAAAATAGATATCCTCTCCCAAAATGAATATTCGATTATTTTTAACAGTTCGCTGAACCATAAGGGTGGAGTTTGACTCTCCTGAAGAAATTCGCCCGCGTTCCGTCCCGTTATCTTTTGTATTTGTAGTGTTTACTCTGAAAACATGCTGGCTCCGTGTTGAAAAGCCTCGTGTTCATTTGATCTGGAGCACCTCATTCATAGACCACCAGCACGGCTGGAGACCTTGGGGCGGCCCACTTGTCGCGCCCACGCCGTGCATTCCGAGGGTCAAGGGGTCATATCATCAATTATCGCATTTGTTCGGTCGCGCATGGCGCATCCTCCCCTCCCTAGACGCAGTCATCCGCTGAAATGTACCGGTCTCTGTCTCTAATGGGCCGACCCATTAGGGGCCTGTTGACGCATGTGACCGTCATCAATCATGATCACCCCGCGCCGTTCGCTCATCCGGTGCCTGGGGGCGGGAGTTTCTCGAGGGCGGGAGTTTCTCGGGGGCGGGAGCGCTCGTCCCGGAGAGGCGTTGAAGTCTCCATAGCACGCTGCCGCCGCCGGGTAGGGCGTCTGACCCGCAGTACCCGCCGGAGACTGCGACGCTGGGTCGTGACGTAGCATCTTCGGCCGGATGTCGCACTGAAGAGGGGAATTATTTCCCGCTGGTCGTGTGCATGAACTGTGACTGTCTGTGCCCGCAACCCGATTGAGCGTTGATTAACTGTGACTGATTAAGTTTAAACAGAAGTGAAGGTTGGACAATCCGGATTAAGAGGTAAATTCCTCCAGGGATTGTCATGTTCTCGAATTGCGGCTATGGTGTTCACTGTTCATTAAAAGCAGCGGTTAACTTGTACACAATACCAGACCGCATTCCATTCCCACTTTATCGGTTGTCATGATTTGTGAGCACTTAACAAGGTAAACATCTTAAGCAAAACGCCAGCTTGTGTTTTGACAAACCGCTAACTTACGCTCTGTGGATCTGGCACATTAACCTGATTCCATTAAAACCCAAACACATCCGCTCAACTCACCACTGAACAAGCAAACTGTGCTGCAGTGAGTCAACCATGAGAAACTCGGCCGTCTCCTAACCGCAGATCGCTCAGCACGTGTCCTTGTGGCTGAAACTGGGTCTCGGTGGACGTGTGGCTGAAACTGGGTCTGGTGGACTTGTGGGTTGAAAACTGGTCTCTGGTGGACTGTGGCTGAAACTGGGTCTCGGTGGACTGTGGCTGAAACTGGGTCTCGGTGGACTGTGGCTGAAACTGG
The DNA here is from genome assembly GCA_014673585.1 of Semibalanus balanoides. NCBI lineage: Eukaryota > Metazoa > Arthropoda > Thecostraca > Balanomorpha > Balanidae > Semibalanus > Semibalanus balanoides. The sequence goes on from VOPJ01001395.1 coordinate 41,520, forward strand.
GTCTCGGTGGACTGTTGTAGCGCCCCGACGGACGACTTGTTTTGCTAGTGGACCGCGGGACACCGCGATGAAATATGGCGCTCTGCGGTGGTGGAAACTATTTTGACGAATGGCCTGGAACGGTCCGAGGTCCACATGAGATTCAATCAACACCTTGGAGTGGGAATGTATTGGAACAGTTGGGAATATATGGACCACTGAGCGTGCCGAAACCATGAGGAATCATGTGCCAGATCCACAGAGCGCGCCATGTGATAGAACCACGGGGCGTCATAATATGTCGGAACCGCTATGCGTGCTACGCTGGCCTGAATGAGGCTTTCCCAGGACGAAGCTGCCGGTGGCGGTGGCCTTGCTAGCGATTCAGGCCGGGCGCTTCAATGCGGCACGTGGCAAAAAGCTGAATTAGCATATGGTCGCTCTGACAATGGAGGGTACGTTTGATGAGGGTCGGATGACTCATTTCCGCCCGCGGATTGGAGATCAGTTTTGCATGGCTGCGGGCCTTGGAGCGAAAAAGAAAGGAAACCACCAGAGAGAAGAAAAAAAATAATCGTGTCTGTATTGTTGTTTGCCAACATAAGCTTCTCTTTTTAAAGAAGTTGTACAACTACACATCCTGCTTCCTCCTTGGAAGTACTTAGATAACCGGCTTATGTTGACAGCTCTGTGAAATAACAATTGGCTTCGAAATAACTCGATCAAACATCCATTCTATCTTTCCCGTCAACTCAACGATTATAGACAATCTTTTGAATTATCTAAGAGGCATCAATCAGTCAGAATAAAACATCATTCCAGCATTACTTCTTCAAGCACTCAAACCAGCAGTTTATCGTACACGTTTTACAGGAACTCGGACGCTCGAAATTAATCAGATTTCACACACGAATATGATTAGTTATCAGATGACAGGTTGTCACAGGCATTGATGGACCTACCGCATTGTGAATACTTTGATATACGGGACCGCGTTGTAGGTGCACAATAAAACTGATCACAGCGCGATGCAGGTAAAACAAGACCGAAGAAATTGTGCTGTTCCATTGTCTTTCTCGGGTTTTGCGATATGATCAAGGTCAGGAAAGCTGAAGTGAATAGCTGCATCACGCACGAACTCTGGCATGCAATACAAGACGGCTTCATAAAAATGAATGATTCGTTCGTAATTATTTTACCGGTCCAGATGTGCAGGACTTGTGGGAGAACGCACACATTGTGAGGAAAATCGCGTCTTTTCAGAAAATGACCGTTTCTTCCGTCAAGCAGTAATTGCGGATCCCAGAATGACTCGATTCAACCAACGCTGCAAATAGATGCCATATTAAGCGCAAAAACGAAATGAAAGCGTTCACGTCACTTCCTTTCATTGCCTCATGAACAATAGATGTGGAGGAAGTTGCAAAGTTGGAAAGTACGGGACACCATGATTGGACGGCACATCAGGACAGCGGAGTATACACCAGAAAAGCACGGAACATCCCAGGACACACAGCACACACTCAGCACACTGGAAAGCACACAGTATACCTGGACAGCGCACAGTATACCTGGACAGCACACAGTTTACCTGGACAGCACACAGCATACCTGGACAGCACACTGTATACCTGGACAGCACACAGTATAGCTGGACAGCACACTGTATACCTGGACAGCACACTGTATACCTGGACAGCGCACAGTATACCTGGACAGCGCACAGTATACCTGGACAGCGCACAGTATACTTGGACAGCACACAGTATACCTGGAAAGCGCACAGTATACCTGGACAGCACACAGTATACCTGGACAGCATACAGTATACCTGGACAGCAGCGGAGCACCACCAGAGCGTGACAAACTGATCGCTCCGCCGCGCCAGTCCCGCCGGCAGCCGGCAGTAGCTGATCGTATCCGCTTCCTCTCCGAATGAAGGGGTGGGCAGAGTAGGCACCCGGACGCAGGGGGGCGCGCTCGTACTGTCCCCCGCTCGCGTGCTCCCCCGCTGCCGCCGGAGGCAGATGGGCCCGGCGGGGGCGCGAGCGTGTGTGAGTGGCGGGGAGGGGGTCGGGCAGGGGAGTGACCGTGTGACGTGACGGAGCGTGACGCTGCCCGTCGCCAGGTGGCGCTCTGGACCGTGACGGTGGTACACGCAGCGGTGACGAGTGGCGGGGCGGGGCGGGGCGGGGCGGGGCTCCGCTGTAGTGTCTCCTCTCGGAGAGCTCGTCATACAGCGGTCCGGCGTGGTTCGTGGGGAGATAAACGGCGTGTGATTTGGTGGCGTGTGATAAATCTGGCACATGTGGACGTTGGACATGTTTGACGTGTGGCGGTGAAGGATGCGTGCGTGGTCTATGATTGGGAATAATTGTGACCATTTAACGAACGATGTCATGCCTCACACGGATGCTTATGCCTGCCGCCACTGGGTCGTTCCTCAGGTGGTTATGCCCAGTGAAGAGCTGCCATATGGTAGCATGAATTTCTCTCCTAACAATCCACTTAAGGCCAGGTGTGAGCTTCGACCACGCTTCTCTGCACACTGCACGTGCACAAGGGAAAATTAATTGTTGTAATTACAAAGTGGCCGTGTGCAGAGGGTGTTTAGTTTTTTGGTTATAAAGAACGTGACTTCATAATGAAAGTAGCTGCCTTCTGATGATGTGTTGGCGCAACTCCTGCATCAAAACTCGAGCTGCATTGTTCTAAGCCTTGCCATGCACTGTCACACAGATCGTTAGGCGTGTTCTGCCTGATTGACGGTCTCAGCCGCCGTGTTTGCTCGGCGGCGCTTTTTCCGGCGCTCCTGCGGCGTTCTGCGGCGCTCCTGCGGCGTTCTCCGACGCTTGTGCCCGGTGTTCCTGTTGGCGCCGCTAGTGGTCCGGTACGCGGCGCGGTCCGAATAGCAGCCGTGCGTGATTGGGTCGCGGCGCAAAACGGTGGGAACGGAGAGCCGGTGCCGTCGCTCCGCGGGTCTTGTCATAGCACAGTGGCGAATTTTACGATTTAGTGCGCATTAATTCACGGGGGTCGCTTACGGCACCCGAAACGTACACTGGGGTAGATACTTTTGGGCACTAAAAGAGCTTTGCGTTAACAAATGTCCCTAAGCAATGATCATTTTGCAATCTCGTGGCATTTTATGTTTATCGGAGCATAAAAGGTCATACGGCCTGAAATTCTCTCTTCCGCATGAACTCACCGGGGTCGTTTACGACACCTTAAATATACCCTGGATACTCTTGAGGTCTAAAAGCGAGTTTTGCGTTTAAAATGTCCCGAAGCAATACAAATGTGAAAAATCAGCAATTAAAACTATAAAGTTAGGTTATGAAAATTTGACCAGTTATTTATACCATTACATAATTGCAATAATATACTGGCAGAAATCATGGTGGCAGGTGCAAAGCAATGCATTGATTTTGTGTCATTACGGCACTAACGGCGCCATCATGTATGCAACTATTTTTTCCCAAATTGGCTAGTTTGAGCGTCTACTGTACAACGAGCAAGGTATCAAGTGAAACACATTGTATCCGAAGTAACTCGAGGTGCTTTTTATGACTTCATAGGTTTCATTTCTCCCTAGCGTTACCTTCATTGTTCATTTTCTACTTAAAAATGCACAAACTCAAAATAAATGTATTTGTGATTGCAAAGTCAACCACACCAAAGCTTTGTAATCCAGGAGGCTATTCGCCCTGAAATTGATTCAATTAAGTATCTGCTCGGTGTTTTAAAACTTATTTGAGCTGACGGGTTCCGATTGTCCCGTAATGCTCGCGTCATATAACATCACACATTCTGCCAGCTCACTGGCTCTGTGCGGAAGACGTCACTTTGACCGCAAGTTGCAGTGTTATAAGGCTTTCAAATTGATACACCATGTCGATTTTCGAAAAATACCGAATTTCCAATTGGTATTGGTAAAATAATCGGGATTTCGAAACCCATGCTTCCGGACTTGATGCAGGCTAAATAGCAAACTCACCATGTGTGCATAGGTGAAGCCGGCAAAAGCTTGCTGCAGATGCCAGCATTCGAACCTCTGAGTCGTGCTGAAACACCCACCTTGTTTCCATCAGCTGATGGCTTCCGAGGGCTGCAGACAGGATTAATATGGTAATTTTCATGTCATAAGCCTGTTTTTTGAAAAATATAATAAAATACTTCCCTTTGTAGCAACTTATTTGTTTACCTCTGGGTACTCAAAAGGGAATGTTTTACCCTTGTATTAGTTTTACACTGAGATAGCTTCAAGGTTTTTCAATAGCTTCAATATCTTCAAGGTTGTTGGTCCGGCGAGAAAAACTACTTGTATCAGTGACCTTTGAGAAACAAATGCCACCACAGTTTCCAGCAGACCTTACTTCATATTTTTGCTACGACCAGCGTGCATTTTAAAACGTTCAGAAAGGTGAAACATTCCCTTTGATGCTGTTCGTAGTGAGCCCTGCAGAAGAAGGGCTGGGTCATCACAGTCTGCACAGCGCTGTCTGCACAGCGCTGTCTCTAGTCTGGCAGACACCACGTGTTTGTAGCGCTGCTGAAGGGTGTATCATGGAAACAGGTGCTCCGCCGGCCACTATCGACCTACGAAACGTGCCTGACGAGACCCCCCTCCCCCCTCCCCCCCAAAAAAAATGAAGGCAATGAACGTGGTGGATGGTGGCCCGTTTTAGCCGAAATGAATGTTTGTATTGTATGCTCAATGTTCATCACCAAATTATACGTACACTACGGAAGAACAACTGTTGAGGTACATTTATAGGTTCTGAGTAGATTGACTGCAGAATAATTACATAGGGATGTTCGCTAACCGTATTGTGATGATTTATCGGAACTGCAATCCATATCAAATGTAAATATTTTTGGCCGCTTTTGTTGTCGTTTCCCTCAGTTAAATCAAATATGCATCAATCGCTTTATAACAATGGTCTAATTAGTGAATTAAGAGCATTTAACACTGGTTTATTGTTCATACGAGAAAGAGTTGAGAAGAGCAGGTAATCAGTAGCATAAAACGTGCAGTCGCAAGTGAAAACAGTGGCATATCTAGTCTGTAATCAGTCTGTTTGTGTCGGCCACCTTAACATGCACCGTCTAATGACGACAGATCCCTTGCAAGAATCACCATACAATGCAAAATATGGCTACTATTGTTTGCAAATTTCCACACCTGGCGTGACCAGTAATCTATTTCCGCGGACAAATCTTCACTTCCTTTCGCCCTGTAATGATATTCCCGAATCCAACGCACGGCCGCCCGCCTCTGACCGGCTTGCCATTCTGCTTACAGCGGCGCAGTGTTTAAACCTCTACGAGGTGAACATTCCGCGCCACATCCGCCGCGGGGAGGACACTCACCTGGCCTGTCTGTACGACCTCGGAGGTCAGCAGCTCTACTCCATCAAATGGTACAAAGACGGCAAAGAGTTCTACAGATATGAGCCGTCCAACCCGCTGCAAAAGAAGAGCTTTCCGGAGCACGGCGTCATGATCGACGTAAGTGGGAATTGTGGCGCCTGTGGCGCTTTTAAGGTTGAAGCTGCGATTGTGGCGCGTTGTTGAAGGTGAGTGGCAGTTGAAGGGGATTTGTTGATGTGCACTGCTGTTGACCGTGCCGTCCGAGGTAGGAAATTAAGCGTCAGTGTAAAGCGTGCTGAGAGAAGGGACTTCATATACGGTCCCGATGACAGGAACCTTGGGAGGAACAAAGCAAGAATGTCATGTGACCTTTGTTGGTTATCGATTGTTAATCAGAACAGGCGGCTACACACGCACAAGCACACGCACATTGGCTCTGTGCGGAAGATCCCTTTGACCACCATGAAGTATAAAAACCCTACTCTAAATTAAGCTCATTCGTGTTGTCTCGAGTATCTATCCGGATTACAAACACGAAAACAGTTATCACAGTAAATATGTTTTCGTTGAATTAATCTCATTAGCACACTGAGACTGCTGCGAAACATGTCTCCCACAATGCTATGTGCCCTTTTCCTGAAGCTGAGTCTCGGAAACTGCACCTGGTGTTCGCTTATACGTCTTATTATTTAAACAGGTACGTACTTCTTCCTTCATCCCACTATTCTACTAAATGGCAAACCTTATCTTAAATGGTTGATTTAAATGAATTAAGGCGGCAAAGGCCTAAATATGTAAGCATGCTCGACTCTCGTTACATTGACACTGTTAATTTATTTTATAACGTTTTATGATTCCACAAGATTGACCGTGAGATTAAGTTTGAATACGTATAAACAATAAGCTGGAAAAGGAAACATTTTTTTCAAACAGAAGCAGTTTTCTCATACCTTAGTGTACTAATAAATAAATAACACTACGCGGGCCGAATACTGGCATGGGTATTACACATCCACGAGCGAGTATAATATGAGTTAATCGACGTAAGCGAAGCCGAAGTCGATTAAGCATCTTTATTACTCGCGAGTGGTGTAAAGATAAGTTTATCCCACGCCGCTTACCGGGCTAAAATAATGACATGTTTAACATCAGACTTATCCGAAGATTTCAACAGGTTGGCCAGTGGATTATCAGATGATAATCACCCGCATATGGTGATTAAATTCCGATTAACCGACGGTTAGTTAAACAGACAAATAGCCTTAAGCACGTGATTCAATGGGCAAACGAGAGATATCGGGCGTGTGGAGTAAAAAGGATAAGTAATTTCCTTAGGACCGAAGGTCTTAAAGAAATTATATCGGCCTAAGCATGGGATTGTTATTTGTAATCATATGTTTGGAAAATTGCTTAAACAAAGCTTGGTAAAATGTAAATGCCCGGCGGGCCGAAAGCTTTGACCAATTGACTTGCATTGATTTTCTGAGAGCTGAAAAACCTTTTACCACACGCTCGCGCTAATGCTAAAAACATACTGAGACATATGATAGCAGTGCATGTATGCACACCTGTGCTCTATGACATCAACACTCCCCCCATCCTGTCCCCTCCATACCACAAAAAAAAACACTCCCTGCGGCCGAACCGCCAGCTTGGCATTCTCCCCCTCACATCTGTGTGCTGTTTCAGCTGGCTGCGTCGAATGCGACGCACGTGCTATTGTCGACTCCGACGCTGCAGTACTCCGGTGGATACGTGTGCGAAGTATCTCTCGATAAGCCCACCTTCGCGTCACAGCAGGGCAAGGGAAGCGTGCATGTCGTGGGTGAGTGTGGGCTGAGGCGGAAGCTGCGATCGTAGATGTGGGGGAAGGTACCGGTAGCGGTAACAGGGGACACGACATTCAAAACAAAAAATGTACGTAACGCACCTCCTTTCATTTGCTCTACCTGAGTGCGGCTCTGCTAAGAATATAAGCAATGCAGGTGTTTCAAATTTTGACAGCACGCGTATATCAATGATAAAGTCACAAACTTTGAGACGCTGGCCCCAACTGAAGGGGTGCGGCAAACGAAAAACAACCGTAATGGCAGCATCTGCATCCGCAAGGTATAGCTGTGCTCCACGTTCAAAGTAATCGAACAGAAGTCGAACAAATCCTTGCAGAACATCACTGTCAAACAAGCCAACTTCCTTCCAGTCTTTCCCGTTAACTCGATGCCAGTTACCTGCGCTGAAAAAGCAGCGATTTTGACCGTCTGTTTATGTTGGGAGCGTAGTTTACCGCGGTGTTACTGACGGCCTATTTCGTGGCCAGCTGACGGAGTGAGGCCAGAGCAGGTCCTGACTGATGTAATGTTTCACTCTGCCACGCACCCAGGGGCATCACTCGGCCTCCCCCGGCCATCCGCAGCTCAGGTGTCTTCAGGCCATCCGCAGCTCAGGTGTCTAGGAAACGTTCAGATGCGTCGGCTGATTCTGATAGAAGCGAATGTTATATGCGTATTTTGGAAAGTGCGATCGTCGCTTTGTCATGGAATTTCGTGGTAATACAACCGTTTAAATAGCGGTTGTCTCTCAAATAAATACGGTTACGCACAAAATTGTTGCAGTTTGTCAGATTTTCTGAAGCAGTTATGCTGTTATTTTGCCCATAAGATACCATGTGTAGTCACGTAGTGTATCACAAGGAAGTACAACCCAATGCACATCACATTTTGCAAAGCAAATTCTCAACTTTCGTAGCAGAATGATGGCTGATTCCTGTGTTGTCCTCTGCCATCGCCCGTTACAGTGTCTGACAAGTGGCACTGACACCGTACAGTGTCTGACACTGACACGGCCGATTCCGTCCCCGCGCAGTGTTTCCTTCCGAAGGTCCGGTGATCACAGGCGGAAGGTCACGGTACGAGATCGGTGACCGGGTCAAGGTCAACTGCACCTCGTTCAGGAGTCAGCCGGTCGCCCAGCTCATGTGGTACATCAACGACGAACGGGTGAGTTAGGAACCTTGAGCGTGAAGCCGTATGCCCTGCTGGTTTTGTGTGAATCATATTGGCTTAGTACACTGTGGCTGAAAAGGGCGCCGCATTGGCTTGATTGTACTGTAGCAGTACTGTGGGTTCAGGGTGACACTTAGCTGGCTAAGTGCTTCTGTGGCTGGGCTGGGTGCGATACCGCAGTGGCTTAATGCCACTTAAGCTCTACTGCACACATACTCGATGCATTTTTATGGACTATTCTCGTTGTTACATTACCACGTATTATAAACCATTACGAAAATGCGTGTTATGGCGCACCGTGCAATAATACGGACTGCGGAGTCGATATGTATGCCAGTAATACATGTTATACTGCACTTTCCACTAAGTGGGCGCATGACCTATAATCAACACGCGCACTGGAGAGGGGGTACTTTTGTGCCCCCCCCCCCACCCACATGTTTTTCGTGAATATCTGGGAAACGAAGCGGTGCAGGGCGGTGGTGGTTGTGCGACATTTACGGCAACTCACTAGCGGATCGTTTGACGTAAAAAATCGAAATCGGTCGGTAATGTTTTTAGTTATATGGATTTGAATTCCAAAATGGCGGCCAGAATCGAGGTCGGTGAAGCGAATATCTTCGGAACCAACAGTCAGGATCGGAACGATTAAAACGCCATGTTGGTAGCCAGTGTCAATGCTTCATCCCCAAGCAGAACTTTAGACACATTGCTGTTGACCTGTGACGTCACAGACGTCGAATCTCCCAAGAACTGTGGAAATTTTGGCCCGATTTGACCTTTGTGACCTCGTTTGACCTTTAAGATATTGACCTAAGGTCACCACAAATTTCAGAGAATGTAGATCATCACAGCACCTACCTACCTTTTGAAAAAATTTAACGTTCTAGAACTCATGCTTTCTGAGATCTCGGGGAGAAGGGGGTGAATTAAAGTGCACCCCCTTCCATGACGTGTTAGTGGCCTACCCCTCTCCGGTGCGCGTGTTAATGCAAAGAAAAGTAAATTTATGATATTATAAAATATTGTACACTAAAGTGGGAAGAAAAGCTAGTGCTCTTGCACTGCATATAGTTTAAATGCAAATGGGCTAACCTGGCCGTTGTCTGCGATGCAGTCTTTAATCTAGAAATTATGGAATTTGTGTTCAGAGTTTCTACACCAAACGAGGATGGAGCCTCTTCCTTCTTTTCATTTCATATTACCAAACCATATTCTCAACTTCCAACGACGTGAGTCTACCGGAGCTAATTTTCACATCCTCTTTCAGGCTTCGTTTTCACACCTGAAAATATGGTCGCCCACCATCGACGACGACGACCTGCAGACGGTGACCGTCGGGCTGCACTTCCGGGTGCGTCCGAGGCACTTCCGGTCTGGAAACCTGAAGCTGAAGTGCGTCTCTCAGCTGGCCGACCCCGTGCAGCCGCTCTACTGGCAGAGCAGGGAGCAGAGTGCCGTGGCCGGCCGACCACCAGAGATCTCCCGGCGAACCGACGGCACGTCCGCTGCCAGAAGTGCGTGAGAAGGGGGTGGGGGTGGGGTAGGGCTAGGGGCAGGGCGGGGTGGGTGTGGGTGGGTCAGGACCAGGTGCCCGGGTCAGGACTCAGGAGTGGGTCAGGAGCCCGGCAGGAGTGCGAAGGAATGGGACAATACAAAAGCAGCTTGGGCGGTGAGGTTATGGAGATGGGCCGTGTAAAAGAATGATAAGATATGTAATATGTATTATTATTTGTTTTTGTTATCTGTGTCTGGTTTCGCTGGTCTAGTGGTTTGATTGAGCACAGTTTCTAAATCGCGGCAATCTGTTCCTGCTACGTATGAATTCGGTCGCATCCTTGCCGACCCATACCGACTTGCATTTCGATATACTAAAGCACGACAAAATCGTGCGATGCAAGTTTAATTACAAAACACGCGGGTAACATTTTGTGGTCATGTGGGAATCCTGTACGGTCTCCATACTCAACATAATTCGCCCAGACCGCATTCCCAGTGCAATTGCCCGGCTAATTAAGTCCCGTTAATTCACCGAGACGGTATTGCCACCACCGCCGCCGCCGACCGTCAAGTTGGTCGGCCGCCGTGCCGGGCGCGCCTCTCATATTCACGGCTCGATAGTCTCTGTCGGCGGCGGCGGCCTCTCTCTTGGAGTTCCTTTCCCACGCCGTGACCCATTACCGGCGCTTAGTTAGTGGATGTCGGCGCTGATACCTCCCGTACCGCGGCCGCGACGCCGCCGCGCAGCGAGTGCCTTCCGCGTGCCATGATTGGCGCGGCGGGTGCGCCGTTTTTGCCTTGGCTGTCTCGTATTTGCCTGCGCCGTTGTTTGGTGGTGCTGCCGGTGGTGGGGGAGCGGGGGGGAGGTACTGGACGTGGCTGGCGGTCGCGAGCGATGGGTTGCTCGGGGCCGGTTTGGCTGGTGTTTCGATGCAGTTGCGGTGCCGATAGGGTGAAGTGGAGTGAGAGGCGGTGAGGGGCGTCTCCCGGACGCCGAGAGGGCTCCCTGGGGTGCACCAGCCTGATGGGTGGCGGAAGGGGACGTCTTTGTCTCACTGCAGACGAGTTGCCAGTGGTGCTTTGTAGACTCGTTGACAGTGATTTGTAGTGGCGATGTCCCTGAGTTGGTTTTATTGGGCCGATAACGCCCGCGCCGCCGGAGAGAATCTATCTGCCTCTGGTGGCGTCTGGGTCGTGGATCGGGCATCGATGGCCCATCACTCTGCCACCGCTGCCAGAACGGGGGTATGATCCGATTTGCGTGGGCTCTTCTCAAGCCGTGCGGCTGTGTGTCTGTTTGTTTTGTGTCTGTTTGACAGTCATATTTCGGCTCCGATCCCGCTGATGGCTGCTTAATGGCCGATTGACGATGATAAATTGATCATGATTAGGCGATGTGTCGTTATACCTAGTCCCACACGCATTACATTTTCCGTCCAACGTATACTTACAGTACAAACACTGCACTGTTTGGGTCGTTAGTGTGGAAACATAGTTTACTTAATTACATGGTAGTTACAACGAACCGTGTGAGGCGTTTTCTTATAACACAATCAATCAAACAAGTGAATAGATAAATTTTCAATTTCTTGAAGGCATCAGCTCGCTTGGACGACGAATATATACCTCCTCCTTTTGGTTTAGGTATGTGCTAGAGGTACAGTTTATTTTTAGATCTCTGCTAAGCTGATGGATAACTTCCCAGTTTTATATAAATCATTTTCAGCATAACGCTCACATAGAGTGGGCTAACAAGGGTTGACATCAGACGTACCCTTCTTACCATTATGTATAGTTGGTTCTGTCAGATGTATTGCTAGGCCAGTCGACAATGACAGCCATTTCACCTGCGAAGACCTAGCATTTAATATTGAGGTCTCTGCCGGTCGCGATTAGTTTCCTGTCCGGCGAATTTCCCTGTTCCCTTGCCTCTGCCTCTGCCGCCCATGTATTCCACACTAGCGTCAGTACCTCCTCGCAGACACCGCTCAGGTCCCGAGAGGTGCGGGCTTTATAGGGCTGCGGGCGGTATCTGACCGCGGCCGTATCTGTGGCAGACTGGCATGGACTTCGAGCTGTATCTGTGGGCTGTGTCCGTCATTCAGTCAACCGCGGGTCCATGGTTCGGGCGATCCGGGGTGGGATGGGATGAGTGGTCTCGCGGCTGTCTCTCTCCTATACCCTCTATCCGGCTGCTGACCGAGCCATGTGCCACTGAGAGGCTGGACGTTCTGCCGTTCCGTCACGGGGGCGGGGGGGGGGCTGTTTTCGTCACGGGGCAGGGGATGTTTTCCGCTCCACGGGAGCGGGGGGAGGGGAAGGGCTAGTTTTTCCCGTCTCAGCCGTGGGCGCCGGGGGCGGGGGGGGTAAGTTTTGAGGTTACTGATGACTGCTCTGCCCGTGGTAGCGCACATTACTTTCCACTACGTCTTTGCAGTGACAAACGTATTTCACGACGTAAGTACGTCGTAATGATGTTGTCTTGTACGTGTTGGGGGACATACGTGTTCAATTTGCACATGATGTTTTTGAATAAGCCGTTTATGTGCGCAGCGCTGCAGGTCAGGGGGAAAGGGCGCACGTGTCCTCCATTGGGACCGACTTTATTCATTAAAAAATTATCTGGCAGACGTACCTTTTTGCGAACTTTTTTGGGCCCTGCAGAATATATTGGGGGCCAAATCCGGGGATATTTTGATTTTCGCGCTATGTGTTTTATCGGGGGGGATTTGCTGAGTGGGGCCTCGTTGGATGGTCATGGCCCCCCGCCCCTGTGTCGAAGGTCTGGCTGCGCCCCTGTCATGTGCGACTTGGGTGGCTTGTCACTGTTCGCACGACTTGCTGTGTTAGAAGAACATGTACATTAATGTATCATAAACTGTATTTGAAACGGCTTAGTGAAATGTTCGGAAATTATTGTTTTGCTACGCATCGTGGCGATATAACTCATCCTGCATCTCTAGCACATTCCGTTCTTTCACTCATGTTTGTTGTTGTTCACTTTGCAAAGAATTAATTATCGTGTTCTTTTAGCATACATATTTGTATATTATCAATACTCTCATAGTTGAAGCAAGTTGATTAATGATTCGCAAAAAATGACTGACTCGTAGGTATTGTGAGTCTTTTGCTTCATGTTTTTTAGGTAAGTGTGGCTTGGACACTTGCAAAACGTGATGCGAGTCACTGAAATTGAATTTACGAAGGCACATATTGCAGTATGGTCGCACTATTCTCTTCACTGCCAGTTCACATCGTTGCCCGACCCATTTCAGACTCGAAGTGCGCCATGTGTCAGGAACTGGCCCGCTGGATCATCTTCGCCGTGAGCATCATCCTCGCCCGGTGAGTCTCCAAGCAGCCAGCGCCACCTGGGCGAAAACCATACAGCAGCGAGCGCCATCTAGTTGAAGACCATACAGTGGCAGGCGCCACCTAAGGGTGACTATCAGTGTGACGTCATGGACCGACTGGTGACGTCACAGAGCTGCTGGTGACGTCACTGGAAGGCTGCTAAGTGAAGATTGGACACAGACAGGGGACCCTCTGGGGCAGCATGTGGGGCACAGTATGGTGGCGCAAGTGAGCAGTCTGTAGGGCTAAGCAGGCTCTGGCGGCCAGCGGCTCAAGCAAAGCGACCTGGACTTTATCGGTTGGTGATTCCCCACCGCCACGAGCAGGCCACCCCCCCCTGAGAGTGAGACTGGGGTGTGTGTGTTGGGGGTCGGGGAAGGGGTCCCTGGCAGGATCGTTCCAGGCAGCAGTGACTCGATGGCTGTCCGCGCACAGACTATGTAACACTGACTATGCACAGAGTGTAACACAGACTCTATATATCGTGAGGTGTGCTGAGTGCGTTTTGCTGGTCTGGGACTGCTCGGTCGTGTTTGGAGACTCCTCGTGGTACGCGACTGCGGATAGAAGTGCAGAAATGAGCACGATGTCTGGACGCACAACATGCACCCGCGTGTGCATCAAATGTCATGGGAGTGACTCGTGAATCTCCGCGTGCGTCAAATGATATGCAAGTGATTCGTGAATCTGTGGAGGAGGACGTGACAAAATATTCTGTGAGCTTCAGAGTTGAGATTCACAGACGTTATACTTGGCACTCTGAAGTGGGCCCATGCAGTGGGGTTACTGTGCTGTTGTGCAGTTGGCAGTGGTGACGAATGTCTGCTCCTCAGACGCTCTGTTCACTTTCTTGCCACGACTTGGCCTCCTCAGCTTACGGAGGGTGGTGCAGTAACGCTATGTACATGTACAACATACCTGTTTTCAGGTAACTGGTTATGTCTGCATATTTCACTCGAGGCTTTGATATGACGGACATTGCCTGATGATTACTCCTAAGCCCTAAGTGATGTTGGTGAGAATTTTGTCATTGTGATAAATACTAGTCTGTAGCCAAAGGCCTTGGTCTGCTGATATTTATGAAAGGTAGCAATGTATTGCGATCAATCTGGCTGCACTCTGTGAATACGTGCGTAGATATAACGGTAGGCAATTATGCAGCTGGTGGTGAGCCTAATGGTGATGAGCTGCTTGTTGAAACACATGTATGCGCATCATATATAGGAAATGGAACTTGCTTGAGTTTGTCACAAAATACACCCTGTTCACTAAAACGTGTTATTTTTCCTCTCCATTTTT
>VOPJ01001396.1:0-27597 GCA_014673585.1 Semibalanus balanoides
GTTTCTGACGCATGTATTGCACCGCAAACTACGAAGGAAGTATGCGCCGCACAACTGTATTCGTAATGCCCTTCCGAAAACAGCAGCCTGGAGCCGCTTCTGCTCAGCCGATTTTGTCAAGTTTTCGACACAACACGCGTGCTTCAATTCTAGGAAAGGTCAGATAGTTGCAAGACCCTAGGCTTAACAGTTTAGAAACAGCAGGCGAAAAAAACTACCGGGGGCAGAATCTGCCCTCCACGCAGGGAATAGGGTTAACTGACCGTGACCTGACATGACCTTGACCCGACCCGTCTGCCCTCAGGCCACAAGTGTGACGTCTGCGGCCGGCGGTACAAGCACCGCGACTCGCTCGTGGCTCACTCGAAGGTGCACGAAGGAGTGACCACGTGCCACGTGTGCGGCGCCGTGTCCAGCAACGTGCAGAACCTGCGCCAGCACATGGAGTCTGTGCACCGTATGTCGCGTGACCACGTGCGCAGCATCACCAAGGTGCCGGGAATGCACCGGAAGCGGCCGGCGGGAGAGATGAACAGGATCCTGTAACGGTCGTCCGGTATCCCGTAAGGCAGCTCTGTAAATAGAGATGGACCAGTGGTGCAGTGTAGAGGTGGCCTGTAGAGGATAGTTGTACTGCAGAGAGAGTAGAGGTATTCAGACGACCAGGAGAGAACAGCTGTAGGCAGTGGGTAACTACCCGAATAGACGTTTAAATTGTGAATCAGTAAAAAATGCGCGGTGTGTATTTGAGGGTGAACATAAAAAGACACTCATAGTTATGTTAACACAGAACGTTGAATGGCATCTTCTGCTAAATAAGGCTAGTATTGGGTTATTGAAAGCCAGTAAAGAAGGACAAACACTATTGTAGAGTGACAAACATTTATAAAGTTAGGTCTACGCCAGTTATAAAGAGTGAATTTCTGTACCTCTCAGATAAACGTCTAAAAATCGGTAGCAGTGCAGATGGACTTGACATACCCACAGCTCTTGTCTTACATGGAATCCTAATAAAAGTGTGGACCACTGCTCATCTAGGTATCGAATAGTTTCTGTTCGGTGTGTATTTTGCTGCATGACTACGTCATTTAATGCCACTGAATTTAAATTTTTCCATTGTTGTTTATCGTTTGACAATATTCGTTTGTGCCCGCTGACATTGTTTCTGCTTAGATGCGGTGGGCAGTGGCAGTGACAGTTTAGTTTTGTATAGTTCACCAGCATGCTGTTTAGTTCAAGCTGCTGCTTAGAGTAGCTAGAATGTAAAATCGTCTGTCTTTGCTTAAAGTTGTAATACAAAATAAATATATTTCTTTATGATCGCCGATTACGGAAGATGCGGAAGACTTGGAACGACATTGTTGAAGGGAAATAAATGACAGATGTACCTACTTGTGGCAGGTCTGGATTTAAGAACAGAAACAACTAAAGAGGCCGCTCAAGCTGTGTGGTTTATTTACAGGACTCGCAGAGTCGATCAACTCAGTCTGCACGCACTGGCGGAATCTAGGGGGATTTTAGGCATGTATCCCCCCCCCTTTAACGATCAAGCCTCTTAAAAAAGGATCGGTTAATCGTGTAAAATGTTTTTTCCTTCCTGTTCCATAACTACAAGTTTGATGAAAACAAGCATCAGGTCATTATCACAAAATTCATAAAAATGCGGTTTTCCAGGGAATAAAACGCAAAATTTTGGCGCCGTACCGCGGCGTAATTTAAATACTGAATATGTTATATGGGGGTTAAAAAATCGTGCCGCTTCTCATCGCTTTGATGTTTTATGTTGCTACTTTCCTATATTATTGGGCAAAAAAGTTCGGTTTAACACTTGTTTATCACATTTATAAACGTACAATAACATTTATAGAGGTCTGACTCTGCACTTTACTTGCTGATAATGCATATCCAGGGCATAATACTCTAAGACTCATCCGCTTGATCTCGTGGTCGAGATGAGATCCGCACTCATCTGGCGGCCATCTCGTGGTCTTTAACAGACACCTGTTCCAGATTATTAACTTGCTCTCTAGTTTGTTTGAGTTCCTCCTTGAGTGCGTCTATCTCGTGATCTTTAGCAGACACCGCTTCCTTTACCGCCTCGGCGATGCCGCTCTCACCTGCTCCTGGATCGTTAGAAGGAACATCGGCTCCTTCATTGCCTCGATGAGAGCGCGTTTCACGCCCGCCTCGTCCATTCTTGCTGATTGAATTCACACACACCGTCCTGTCCTGTCCCAGTGCACTCGCCGCGCACCGCTAGCTAGGCTAGGCTCTCAAACACTGGCACTGTGGCTCGCGCTTCGCTCCAGTCCCCTCACAAACACAGCGTGCGGGCAAGGCTGGGCGGAGCAGCACCGTGTGACCTGACCCCGGCGACGGTCAGAGGTCAACTGATGCATTGCATTGCATAGGTGGGAATGTATTGGCCTGATCCAATGCATTCCCACTTACTCTTTGAAAAGGAAGCATTTGTACATTTTCCAATTGACTTATATAAGGGAGGCAACGGAATTGACCTAACCTTAGGTCACCGATTCTCAATAAAAATACATCGATCTACGAATTGTAGGTAAGTACTTACTAATGACCTGATGAAATCCTGCATGTTTCCAATATATCGGGCAAACACTGGCTTTTGGCGCGACCACAAACATTTTTGGAGAATAGGTACCACCTGACCACTTGAGGTGTCTTGGTCATCTGACCTGAGATGACCCACATTAAAAAAAAAATCACACAATGTGGGTTATTGATGCCAAATGGCTGTGCCAAATTTGCCACTGTTTTATGTTTCACCAAAAATGTCTCAAAACTTTTGAACTTAATGAAACACATTTTACGAAACTGCTTAGAACTAATGGCATCAAAGTCAGGAAGAAGTTTCCAGTGATTCTAGCGACATCTCGCTTTAACATTAGTGTGACGTCACTGCTGCTAGCTAGGTTCAACATGGCTGATTTTTTCCTTGGCCTAGCCACCCTACAGCCATGGCATCACAGCCACAGCCACTCCCAAATGTCAATGGCTGGCCGTTGGCCAGCCGTGAGGATTTTGGTAAGTTTTTGTGTTTATTTTCAGTCTATTTGTATGACAATATGCCAAGGCTTCTTTCAACCATGATTAGTTTGATAACATTGATGCAAAAACAAAACAAACAAATACCCATGTAAACTTTGCAGCAATAGCCGTAGCCCGTAGCCATAGCCATGATCTAGAGATTGTCCGTCCAGTCCGGCCCACCCCATTAGTCGTGGGGTTCGGCCGGCCATGGGGATAGCCGCCCCATGAAGACCTCAAGTGCTATCACCATAACTGGTGGAAGCAGGTGGAAAAGTCTTATTTTCGGATAAATTACATAGTTATGGTTTTAATAGGTACTTTGTGGCAGAAACTTTTCATGACATTCACATTTTTAGCAACAAAACCATTTACCATGAACTAGCACTTGTTGACATCTTTCGCAAATAGTTCGCTTATGATTTGCCTGGAACTTGGAAGTAACCATTGGCTCGGCACCCCCAAAGCATTACGCACAAGGTAGACTCGGCTAATAAAGAGCGAGCGCCAAGCGCGAGCGAGTCCTCACTGTATATGGGATTGTATCACATATAAGCAGCCGACCAAACCCGGCTCGACTTGACCGCAACGCTTTTCAGAAGCTCATATCTTTCAAATCCCACATTCGATTGACAAGCGTTCTTCGGCATATGGTACCCCAATTCAATAAATTATGTTATTGCTATGTTTTGTCTCACATAAGGGGTTACCATGACGCTTGCCACGTGCTGCGTGACAGGTGTCATGTGACACAGATTGTCTCCGCTTCTGGCGGCCGGACGTGGTAGGTGGCGCCACGGTGAAGAGACAGGCGGCGCCACCGTCGCAAGCATATCTAACACGAGCACCTCATGTCCGGCGGTAATGCGCAGTCCAGTTTAATCTGAAATTTGGTGTTGTTAGTTTAAACCACACTACTTGGCAAAGGCGGAGATAAGATTTGACAGCAGACCAATTGCCTTGCTATTGGGTTTTAATGGGCTCGCTTCGTCTTTCGCCGTAATTAACCCTATTACTGTCGGGGGGGGCCGAATCGGCCCCCCCTTGAGTTTTTCGCGTACGGGTTCATTCAGCATCAACTCAGAATCTTCAAACTTGCTGGTTTCTAACATTTAATGCCGCATGAAATTGGTGACTTTTTCTCAAATTGAATTATTAGGAGGGGGCCAGGACAGTTTTTAGCGGGGGCGGTGTTCGGCCGTGACACAAATCTTTGGACGTTCAGCCACTCATGGAGAGTTATGAGTTGAAGAGAAGTGTTTAGCAAAAACAGGACATCGGTAGAGAATTGATTGCTCTTTCAGTAGCATCTCAAAATTTTCAAAATTTTTGAATTTGAAAATCAATTTTTTGAAAAAACTTATTTTTTTCAACAAAAATATGCAAGTTTTGTATTTTCAAGACGTTTCAAAAAACGGGAATTTATATGTGAGAGATAACATGCCAATAATATGTGTTGAAAGTTCAGGCTGAAATCTAAATATTTGATGTCACTTGATGTCAGGTCAAATGCTAACCTTCAATTAAGTAATGGTGAAACATGAAAACGAGGGTTAAAAACATTGCATCAACCAATTATCTTCAGTATTATGTCTCTTAGGCCTTCTTGATGAAAAGGCATTGATTTTTTTTTAGTCAGTGACCTTTTGAAATTGTCATTCAAGGTCACCAACCCACCTTTTTATCAATAAACTCGTGACAAGAACATCATAAGAGACCCACAAATGGTTCTAAAAATTGTTTGTCTTCGCAATACGCGTCTTTTGATATGCATTTTGACCGACTTACGTCACCTTGACCTGACCTGACCTTGACCCGGGGTCAAATTTTCGATTTGACAAAGTTGAATTGATCTAACTGCAATGACGAGAGAAACACGATGGTACCAAAACAAGTGCCTGTATATACTTTAGATAAAAAAGTTATTAATGAACAAAAACAATTGCGAAAAACAGGTTTTTTTTAAACATTTGTTGACCTTACAGTCCGAACCATTTGACCTGAGGTCATTCTGATGCCTTACAGGTGAAAAGACATTAAAACCGCTTAACAGTGATTTCTTTGGATCCTCTAGCTGCCATAGTTTCCGAAGATAATGGCAGGTTTCCTGAAAATATCATTGTTTTGAACAAAAATATTTTTTGATGACGTCATTTTGACCTTCAAGATTATACCAAGGTCACCAAAATTTGACAAAATAGAGTTCATTTGTTTCGACCTTAGTCACATACCAGTTTCTGTTTCTAGCTCTATGGCAGCGAGATCTGAAGGGGTGGCGAATAAGCCCCCCCCCCGGACAGATTTCGTATACTTTTCATCCCTCCAGGAATAGGTTTAAGGCGTCTTACTGCTGCAATGCACCAATGACGTCATATAGTTGGATCAAAGTAAAAACACAACGCGTTGTTATGATATCCCCTGCCTGGAATAAACAATTCCTTAAATTTACTCCGGCCCTTGCACACTAAGCTTAAAGCAAACCGCTTCTGACCTTAATAAACAATGCCTTAAATTTACTCCGGCCTTTGCGCACTAAGTTTAATGCGAACCGCTTCTGACCTTGACCCGACCTGTCTGTCCTCAGGTCACATGTGTGATGTCTGCGGCCGGAGTTACAGCCACCGCACATCACTATTGGCTCACTCGAAGGTGCACGAAGGGGTGACCACGTGCCACGTGTGCGGCGCCGTGTCGAGCAACGTGCAGAACCTTCGCCAGCACATGGAGTCCGTGCACCGTATGTCGCGTGACCACGTGCGCAGCATCACCAAGGTGCCGGGAATGCACCGGAAGCGGCTGTAAATTTAGAGAAACAAGAGAAGGCAGCCGTAAATAGAGATGGGCAAGTGTTGCAGTGAACAGGTGGGCAGTAGGGGATCATTGTGCTGTACAGATTATCAGAAGAGGACAGTTGGAGTCTGTAGCTACCGGAATGGACCTTCGAAATGGTAAATAAATAAATAACAAAAGCATGCGCGGATGTGTATTGGCTTGTTGTGCTGGGAATGAATTGGAAATAGCCATGTGTATGTGCTGGTGGTAGTGTAATTGTTTCATTTTTCGTGCTGCGCAGCTCCCTTACGGTGTCTACTGCTCTGGTGTTGGGTATCATATCCTTAATGCAACCTGGCACAGAGTTGTCAAACCTTAGCTTCTGGCAAAGAAGGAGATTGTTTGTTAGGCGTCGGTTTAGTGCAGGTCTATTTGCATCCCTAATACTCATCGAAAATCCATGATATGAAGTAGTAGGGATCTAGTGCCTTATCAAATTTTGTAAGCTCGAAACCGATCAGCTGAAAAGCTGGATTGTGTACAGACCACGATGTATAGGTATAGGTCGCCTTGATCTGTTCTGGTGACCTTACCCGAGATGAACTGAGTATCAATAATTAAGCAAAATGCGACGATTTGTGGCCCAAACACTGTGACAAAAACCAAGCGATGCTGCGCACCGCCATTTATCCACCATTCTTCAAAAAGTTTGTAATGTCTTTATCTACCCCGGGCACCCCCCCCCCCCCCTCCCCCGTACACGGCGGGGATTAAATAACTAGAACTAGCAAGAGTCAAACGCAGCGTGAGTCTCTGAGACAAGGTGCTCGAATCGATACCGATGGGCATTACTGGACCGACTGTGATAGTGAGCAGATCCTACCATGGGTGCCCAAACCCCGAGCCCAACCCAGCCGAAACCCATGAACACCAAGCCCAGACCCAGACCAGGCCCTTTCAAATTCATATATTTTTATTTTATTCAACTGTTATCACCAAACGGGATGGACCCAATGACAGGCGAAGTCAAATATTAAAAACAATTACAAAACACACAACAAAGCAACAAAAGTGTTTGGCCCATAAAGACATCGCATAAAGAACATTTAAGAACGCTTGTTTACGCGTCACGCTAAACATCATGCAGTCCACACTGCTTCCCTACAACTTTAGCCACCTGCCGCTTGAAGGAGCCATGGCTATCATCGAAGATGTCGGCCGGGACACTCTTATCTCTTAGGAAGACGTTCGAGATCATCAGACGTCGAGACGTTCGAGATATTTGATACCCATGCCTATTGGGGCCCATTCAGATAAGGCAGATAATTATATTCACAAAATTCGCAACCATTACCCTAGCATGTTGGATAAATGATATTAGGCACCTGTGTGTTGCTGCTGATTTGAACTTATCGAACACTTTGCGGTCAACATTATCATATTGGATCAGACTAGGAATTCAGATATGTTTTAAAAGTATTTGCCCGATTACTTTACCACGATATGTTGTCAATATGATTGCCCAAGCCATATTGTTTAAGTTTTCGGTTATCATATAAAAAACTATTTTGGGCCTTGTTAACATCTGTGTGTCAAGTAAAAAATAACTCTATAGCGAACATTATTCCCAAATTGCCATACCATGCCCGCCCAGTACCCATGAAAAGTACAAAATGCATACCCAACCCAGACATTTGGAAGAATTGAGTGGGCTGGGCACTGGGCACCCAGGGTGCACCAGCCCATGATTAGTCCCTGATAGTGAAGGCATAATCACCTTGAGTGCGCTGCTGAACAGGGGCATTCAGTGGGGCGATGAGGATTCACTGACCGGATGAGGACTCAGTGGACGGATGGGCGCGACGGTACCCGCATTCCACCCTTCGTTAGCGCTATACCGTCAATTTGATGACGTCATAACCGTCCATTTGATGAATGCGATCCAGCCGGCCTGAACACCGCCTGCACGCCGTGATGCCCCTCCCCCTCCACTTCTGTACCAGTGAAGCACGAACCCCTCCCCCTGTCATTGAAGCGGCACAAAGCCGTCCCCAGTCCGGAGATCGCTACTAATCTAATAGGTTAGTGATGGGTCCGTATCTAGGCAGTGAAGCGTGTTTTTTACCCGTAACAAAAAGCGTCCTCGCAGATATTGATCAAGACCTTGGTGTTATTGTCAAATTGCTCGTGTATCAGCATTCAGCAACGACCATTATATAGGTATATTGTGTAGAGGTGGTACACAAAATATAGGTACAATTGACAGTTTCTGAGGAGCAATATTTTCCAATCCTGATCGTTTTGCTATACAATGTTGATAACAGTTGAGATAAAAACGTCCTATCTATTTGCGCTTTATTTGGTGTTTTACCTATAATACCTTGTTAATCTACACAACTGATCACGTCAAATAGCACTAGACGTGACGTCATAACAGGGAAAAGACATAGCGCCAGCCTTGACAGCCGCCGCCTCCTGGCTGTACCTAGTAACTGCTAATTATGATCCTTGAGCAATAGTTTGTTATACCTTCTAACGCGAGATGATCATGTCAAATGCCCATTTGATGTCGAATGCCCATTTGCAGTGATAGGCACGGCTCCGCTAATCCGCTAACCGCTAATTAGCGAAGCAAACTTTTCATTTAGAGGATAAGCGTTTCCGCTAACCTTGAAAACCGTTAGCGGTCCCATGGCTATCCGTTAACCGTTAGTGGTCCCCTGGCTATCTTACGAACTAATGATCGCAGCGAAACGCGCAAGGTGGCTTTCGAAGGCTCAATAAGACAAATAGATGATCGATCTTTCTGAAATGCTATTATTGACCGGTCAGCATGTTCAGGTCACGGTTCAGGTAAAAGATCACAAATTAATGTATTTAGTTTAAAAGAAAGGCCATACTTTCCATCCAAAGCAGGTGGACTATCATGGATCGGGTGGCAACCCCATGGGGTGCCCACTCAATTCTCGCAAAGGCGGTGTGGGTATGCACTATGCATTCTTTGACTTTTCATGGTTACTGGGCGGGCAATGGGTATGGCAATTTTTGGAAAATCGGCAATAGTAACGATACAACTAGATTTTTACCAGGTAAATATCGTTTTTTAAATGATATAGGACACTTTAAACAATAGGACTTTTGCAATAAACCAACAACTAAATTCGTGCGGGTAAGTAATGGGCAGAAGATTCAAAACCATGTCTTGATGCTAGGGGTCTGATGTCCAATATGAATGTTTAGACGCCAAAGTGTTGATAAGTCAACGTGCGAGTGCAATCACAGCAGGGCCCAATATCTATTTATCGTTGGAGAAAGAAAAGTCAACAGCGGGAGGAAGGGCTACGAATTTGTGTGAAAATAATTATTCTCCTTATCTGAATGCGGCCCCAGTGGCATGGGCATTAAGTATCATGAGTTTGAATGGGTTCTGGATGCTGGGTCTGGGCTTGGTGTTCATGGTTTCGGCTGGTTGGGCTTGGAGTTCTGCACCATGATAGTTTCTGATCCAAAGCCTTTGATTGCGACCATGATCACCCAAATTGCTTCTAAACGTATGATTCACATCCAGCATGATCAATAGTAAGATTATTGGCAAAGATCGAAGGTAAAAGTCAGGTCACAAAAGGTCACTTATACACCAAAATATATGACAAAAACCATTGAAACCACATGATCTTATGATTGATCTCCACCCGCTGGGAAAGCGAAAAGTGATACTCATTTGAACACCAGACTTTATGTACCTATATGAAATTAAATGACAATCTTTATGTTCAAAGTAAGGTAAATAAAAAATAAAAATTTGTCAATGAAAAAAAAAAAAATCAAGAATATGGACCAGTTTGTCTAAGAAATACAGTGCCGTCACTTAATGTTCTACATCTGGTCAATACAAGCCAAAAACACAATTTAAAATAATTACGTCATGAGTTACCAGCAGTGTAAATACCATCACTCAACTAAATATGATGTCATTTTAATATTTGGTAATGTAGTTGATTTCATATAGTTATCTTACATATCATCGATTTGTTAATATATTTGTAAAACATGGTTTCGAAGTCTTTTTTAGAAAAAAAAAAGTTGTGTTGTGCTTTGGAAAAAAACTGTGACAAAAATGCCAAAAAATGACTAAAATTCAAGATGGTAATTATAAAACCCTTATTATTTGCAAACTTTATATCCATTTGGATTGTATTTTGTTTATTATATTGCCGTTTACGGACTGTTAAATTTAAGCTGACTTATGTGTTTAAATCGGGTGTAGTGACGTCACTAAATTCGTTATATCTCATTAATTTATCAACGAAATTGCTTTTTTTGCACAGAAGACATCCAATATATGTAAAATAACTAACGTAAAGTTTCACGGTGATACCTAACGATAATTGAGTTTGAGTAATAAACAAAAAAACGTCCAGGGGCGTTTAACTGCTGGGTAAAGGCCTAAGTTAACCCACGCCCCACTGGGCCTCTGCATTTCCCGTGCCCTACTGGGGGGAGGGTGAACACCCCCTTCTCACTCGGCACCTGTGACACGTAGTCCCAAAAAAACTATTTGAACTGTCATCAAAAATAATTTCGAACATATTTCATAGTTTTTTCGCTCACGTCAAAATTCAGGCCACCAGAGTCCATCGAAGGCAAAAAATTTCAGTGTTAGGACATCGCTACAGAAACCCCAAAATATATTTGGAACTATGCTATCTAAAAACAAACGGAAAAATAGTTCGCCAGCCATTGACATTTGCAATCGCACCGATT
This sequence comes from Semibalanus balanoides, assembly GCA_014673585.1. Classification (NCBI taxonomy): domain Eukaryota; kingdom Metazoa; phylum Arthropoda; class Thecostraca; order Balanomorpha; family Balanidae; genus Semibalanus; species Semibalanus balanoides. The sequence goes on from VOPJ01001396.1 coordinate 10,594, forward strand.
GTCCTTAAATTTGACCTGAGGTCAAGAGTTAAGGCCTTAAAGATAATAAAATTCAAACAATTCCGCTTAAAAAAATATGCGAATAACTTATCACCTAATAAAGATAACGCAAAACCGTTTACGCTATCTTGTTTGTCTCGTCAAGGCGTTTTGACATTTGTTTCTTTTTACTATGTTGGGTCAACTTAAAAAATGACCTCAGGTCAATGTCAAGTGGTGACCCAAGTATGTCATATTGCATATTATTGGTGGAGGTTGCACTTCTCTATCTGCATTATGTCGAGAGTTATTGGCGAAAAGGTGTTGGTATCCTTGGATGGACCCAGATGACCCCGTATGGGTCTTATAGGAACGAAGAACATAGCTACTTGGAGCATACAGTGAACTGGTCTATGATAACGCATTGTATGGCAGAAAGAAATTGGACTGATATCCTCGAAAAGGGGGAAGTCATTTGGAAGTATTTCTCCCTTGACTTATAATGAGAGGTCACAAAATTGACCCGACCTCAGGTCACTGATATAAAAAAATCCGAGATAAACATTTTATAGATACTGATTTCTTAATGCAATCTTGAAAGTCTGATATCGATCCCTTAAAGTTGTGGTCATGGCACGACCGCAAACTTTTTGGGAAATGGGGTCACTTGACCTGACCTGGTGACCTGACCTAATCCGACACGTAACTTGAATTTTCGCAAAATGTGCGGAAAGGATCAATGATATGATATACCAGATTTCCCGGCGGTGCGCGCCGCCGTTTTTACGTCATCTTGATAAAACCACAGGGGGTATTCAAACACCCCCCCCCCAGGTGGGGCGCGTGTTAACCCTATTCCTGGAAGGATGAAAAATATACGAATCTGTCGGGGGTGGGGGCTTACTCGCCCCCCCCTTCAGATATCGGCTGCCAATCATGAAACTCGGTATGTGGTTAGTGCCGACAACGAACTTTATTTTGTATAATTTTTGTAACTTTGGGTTACTATCTTGAAGGTCAAATGACGTCATCAATAGTCATATTTGCCAAAATATGATTTTTCAGGAAACCTTGCCATTATCTCGGAAACTATGGCAGCTAAGAGGAATCTGAAAATGTACTCTATCAACAAGTTTAATTGTGCTTTGCCAATTATGGCTCAGAACAATGACTGCTCAGGTCAATGGTTTGGACGTAGAGCATAGACTTCATGGGTGCCAGCAAACCCCAGAGACCAACCCATCCGAAACCCCATGAAACACCAAGGCCAGACCCAGAACCAGACCAATTCAAAATCATATATATTGATGCCCATGCCTCATTGGGGCCATTTAGATAAGGCAGTATAATTATTTTCAACAAATCGCAAACCATTCCATGAGTCTATGTGGCTCATAATATTAACTGAGAACTAATATTAGGGCACCTGTGTGTTGCTTGCTGATTTAAAACTTATCGTATCACATTTGCGGTCATTAATTATCATATTGGATCAGTACTAGGCTCTAGTACCATGGTTTTGAAAATATCGGTACTGCCTGCTAAACTATCCATATTCATTGTTGTCTCTACATAAATTGCCACAAGTCTTCTGTGTATAGTGTCCTATTATTTCTATCTTAAGATAACTCTGTTATCACGTCTAAGTAATAAAAACTCTGCGACATATAACAAAATTGCCTATATCCCATGTCTCTTCTCTCTATTCCGTAAAAGATCAATATAAATGCATACCAACCCCTATACTATGAAGAATTGAGTGGGGCCTACCCCCAGATGGTGCACCCCAGCCCAAGATAGTTCCCTTGCTGTAGTAGGTCAACAATTGTTTTAATATATATATATTAAAAGTTTCAGGGCAAACGTTTGTCTGTTAATATTTTTTATAAAACATTAGGGTAACTAAATTTTGATGCCATCATGTTTCTCTCGTCATTGCGGTTCGAATCATGCAAGTTTTGTCAAATCGAAAATTTGATCCCGGTCAAGGTCAAGGTCAAGGTCAAGGTGACATAAGCCGGTCAAGCGGCTTATCAAAAGATGCGTATTGACGATAAAAACGTTTTGAGACCACTTGCGAGTCTCCATAGTGTTCCTGTCACGAGTTATCGATAGAGAAGTATTCATGACCTTGAATGACCTTTAAAAAAGTCATTTACTAAAAATTGCATCCTCGTCATCGAGAAGGCCCTAAGATAACATGATACTGAAATAATTGGATTGACAAAATGTGCTAACCATTATTTTTCATTTTTCACAATCTATTTATATTGGAAGAATAGCATTTGCTCTGACATCAGGTAATAAAATATTTATATATTACCCTGAAACTTTCAAAACATATTTATTGTCATGTTTTCTCTTACATATATTTCGGTTTAATGAAAGCTCGTAAAATTAAAAAACAAATGGTACTATTTTGAGAGAAAAATAAGTTTGTAAAAAAATGGATTACAAAACTCAAAATTTTGAAAATATGAGATCACCATCTGAAAGAGGAAATAATTCTCTACCGATCTTTGTTCTCGCTAACACTTTCCTTCAACATGCAACTCTCCACGAGTGCTTAACCATGCAAATATTTTGTGTCAAAACGGCCGAACACGCCCACCTAAAAACGTCTTGAGCCCTTCTTATGATTTATTTGGAAAAAGTACCTGTTGATGCGTAATGAAATTTTTAGGAAAAGTCAGCAAGTTGAGATTATGGGTTAAGTTATTAATGCACGAAAGTCGCCCCTGTGGCTCAAGTCGTGAGACGCTGGACTTCTGACCTATCCCGGTAGTGGCAGCCCGGTTCGCAGCGCTTCGGCGCTCGCTATTTGCCCCTGACTGAGATGGCCTGCGGCCGGTGACAGCGGTCGCACTCAAGGCCAGGTGACGTCAGTGAGCGGGGTGGACCGTGTCCAGGTATGTCGGGGACGTAAAACTTTCGTCTAAATTCTGCAGACCAACAGGAATTGTACGACCGGGTGGTGGGGTCAGGGCCTGTGCAACAAGCTCTGCTTAGCGTGGGTCCTGACCTCGGGAATCCGTACATACAAAACATTCTGACTAAATTTATTTAAAAGAAACTGTACGCGAAAAACCTCAAGTGGGCCGATTCGCCCCCTTCCCCCGACAGTAATAGACTTAAGCCATTCTCGGGTGAAGAGTGGGTAGGGGGAGATACGGAAGAGGAAATATATGGAACAAGCTCCCTTCTGCCTATGTTTAAATGAATTGAACTACATGAACAAATAATTAATTTGTTCATTTGATATTATTTGTGCACACCTAGATCAAAGTCTTATCTTGACATGCTAAACCTGTTTGGAAAGCTCCATGAACCTACTAAGCAACAGCATTACAATTGCAACACTTAAGGTCTGTTTTTAAAGGTTTTAAAGAAGAAGAAAACGCAACTTAATTCATATGATAATAGTTAGCAGTTATAATTTAGCGTTAGCTTCCGCAACTTTTTCAGCGGTTTAGCTTTTGAAAAGTTATTTTTATAGTTAGCGGACTAGCGGTTAGCGGAAGCTAACTTTTTGGTGAGCTGTGCCCACCACAAACCATTTTGCGTTGGAACCATTTTCTTTACAAATTAGGAATGCCGGGACTCTCAATTCATTCATTCATTCATTCATTCATTCATCCAGTCATTCTCCATTCATTTCTTTATTAGGAACTCTCCATTCATCTGCCTGCTGAAGCACGGTTGCACACACTAACAACTGCGTAAACTACGCAGTACGCTAGTACGCTTCGCTAACTAACGACTGCGTAGAGCTTCGCTAACCACATGACACGGCCTTGAGGCCACGCATCGTGACGTCATGTGTACCATCGGAGAGCGGCATGAATCTGCCAGCCTCGGCGCCAGTCAGAGCGTGCTGATGCTGTTTTGTTACCGGAGTCATTGTTCCTCAGTGGCCTGCTCGATGAGAAAGTGGATTTATGTGGAGGATCGCGTGGGCTGAGGTCTCACGTGAATAGTGGTCATTATTGCATGGATTATTATGCTAGGAAACAGACCTGACTGTGGGTGTAATTTTGTTTGTGGTTGGTGTGGAGATTCGACACCAACTTGTAGGAGAGATGCAATTTTGATCATACAATGGTATTTTGTGTGCCATGTGTACAATTTTTTTCCGTTTATATATACAAATCATTTTTGCACCATTGCAAAGACGAGTGGACGAAATTTGGGAGAAAAAAAAATCAGATTACTTAAATGACAATCCACACCAACATTGAAAACGTTTCTACACCCATGGACCCGGCTGTTGGCAGCTTTGGTTCATAGCCTTGGGATCATAGTGCATTGAAGGTGATGCAAAATACGGACAAGGACAAATAGCATATAATATATGCTTTGAAGTATACTGCCTCGCAGTCCACGGCAACATTCGTTACGTTTGTCTCTGCAGCAGAGTGACCTAGAGTCTGCAGCAGAGTGACCTAGAGTCTGCAGCGAGTGACCTAGAGTCTGCAGCAGAGTGACATAGAGTCTGCAGCAGAGTGACTAGAGTCTGCAGCAGAGTGACCTAGAGCTGCAGGCAGAGTGACCTAGAGTCTGCAGCAGAGTGACCTAGAGTCTGCAGCAGAGTGACTAGAGTCTGCAGCAGAGTGACCTAATGTCTGCGCAGAGTGCTTAGAGTCTGCCGCAGAGTGACTAGAGTCTGCAGCAGAGTGACCTAGAGTCTTGCACAGAGTGACTAGAGTCTGCAGCAGAGTGACCTAGAGTCTGCAGCAGAGTGGCCTAAGCTGTAAGCAGAGTGACCTAGAGTTGCAGCAGAGTGACCTAGAGTCTGCAGGCAGAGTGACCAGAGTCTGGGCAGCAGGTACCTAGAGTCTGCGCAGTGACTAGGGTCTGCAGCAGAGTGACTAGAGTCTGCCAGCAGAGTGACCTAGAGTCTGCAGCAGAGGTGACCTAGGATCGCAGCAGAGTGACCTAGAGTTGCAGCAGAGTGACCTAGAGTCTGCAGAGAGGTGGCCTAGAGTCGCAGCAGAGTGGCCTAGAGTCTGTAGCAGAGTGACGCTAGAGTCTGCAGCAGAGTGCATATGAGTCTGCAGCAGAGTGACCTAGAGTCTGACAGAGTGACCTTAGAGTCTGCAGCAGAGTGACTAGGTCGGTTAGTTGTGCGGAAGGTTAGGTCGCGATTGAGTGAAGCTGCTTCAAGTGCGAGCATAAAACTGACGACCAACTCGCAATGAAAAACGACTGAAACGGAAATCGTTTCTACTTCTAGCACACTGTCTAATCATATTATCCAGTCATCCTGCCACCAATCTATCCATTCATCCCTCCATAGTCCGCCAGCCATAGGCGGCTCGGTACTCCAGTGGACGTTCCAGTTGTCGGCGCCGAATTTGGCCCCCAAGTCGGAGAGCAGGGTGGCACCATACCGCGTCGGAGAGCTGGTGGCACCATACCGCGTCGGAGAGCTGGTGGCACCATCGTAATCCAATATGACGTCGACAAGGCGCACAGGATCAGGCTGCAGCGCGCGAGAAGGAGAAGGAAGGAGAAGGGAAGGAGAAGGGAGAAGAGAAGGGTCGTGGGCCCAGTGGCGACGACATGGGTCAAACATTGGTGAGGAAATCTTTGGATGGCTGTTTCGATGTTTATCAAGTTGGTAAATCTATTGCAGGTTACCACCACGGTTGATACTTAACTGCTCTAAAGAGCTGCGGTTTATATGCTGTATTGTCATCAGCTTGGAATTGATTTGAAACAAATTTGGTGATCAATTATAAGTGATTATAAGTGATCACTGCAGAGTGCGCAATACGTACGATTTTTTTATTAGACTCTTCATTCGGTCGGTTGACAGTAATTGTGCGATTGTATGTTAAAGGGACACTGCCACCTTCCCAAGAGTTCTCAAATGTACGCCGCTTGTGGTGCTAAATATGACGTAATTGTTGCCAAACACCATTATGACATTTGTTGCGCATTAGTGACATAAGTGCTCAATTTCATTACAAAAATACGTTCTAATATTTGGGTTGATGACGTCAATTCAATCAATTTGGGAAAATAGAGAAAAACTTCACGCTGTCAAATGTATGGCTAATTTTTGGCCAAATGTAATACAAGTCGACTATATTCAACATTTAGTAAAGAGTGACGACGTCATCGGCTCAGAATCCTCGTTCAAATAGACTAGGGAATGGGGATGTTACAAATGTGAAAACCAAACGACCTCGGTGGTTGTTTTAACTAATATCATACTTAAATTCAATGCCAAGCACTCAAAATGGCTACCTCAACTAAAATATCGCTTCTGGCACCTCTTTTATTCGCGTTTTGTATAAATGATTTGCCCATGGCTGTGAAATCGTCCCAGTGTGTCATGTTTGCGGACGATGTAAAACTGTACCACGTGTGGACAAGTTTGATGGTGAACAGCTCCATCTGACTGATAACTCAGCAGATGGTGGCTGACGGAAGCTACGTCTAATCCATCAACGTGTTGTGCTTCCGGTGAGCTTTAAGACATCTCTGTCAGCATGCGTATTCCATCGGTTGGAATCGGTTCTTGAGCGCGTTCTGAGGTACGTGATTTAGGGTCATGTTAGATCAAATTAAACTTATTTCGTGCTCCACATCAATCAAACTATTTCTAAAGCCAACAGAGCTCTCGGCGTTTTGTATCAGATCTTTCCAAACTGGTCTTCTCTCGGCAAAAATTTATGCAAGAAAACTGCAAGCCACGATACTATAGCCAACGTCCGGTCCATCCTGGAATACGGTGTGTAATTTGGGGTGGCGGCGGCCAAGTCACAATGTGGAGCGACTGGACGCGTCAGCATAAGTTTCTATGTTGGATGGCGTCCCGAGCCAACGATGTTGTACAACTCGCTCTCTGGCCTTATGAGGAACTCTTGCACAAGTTTGATTACCTCTTTGAAGGCCGGCGTCGAAGTAATGACCTGATTTTTCTAAGGAAATTTACCGAGGCAAGGTTGACTCCCCCTATCTGCTCAGCTGTTTCTCGCTCCACATACCTGGACGCGCCACCCGTCGTCTTTCATTGTTCCAAAATCAAAACACCGTAACGCTGTTAACACTGTAAAGACAGGTGTTTTTAACCGCCTTCGAGGGATGACTGCTTTTTACGTAAAGTCCGGCGGTAGACTATGCTTAGTTATTATATATGTTCTTTAAAAACTGCGTGAAAATGTACGTCACCGCCGCCATAAGGATAGTTTTAACTTTTTCATTTTAGTGTATACCTCTTACTGTGCATTTTCGAATGTTTATCATCTGTATTATTATTATGTGTATGATGTAGTGTATATATGCTGTTTTAACTTTCGACTTCACCTGTACTGGCATTGCTGGTTGGTGATATTTGATAATATACGATATACCAAGATAATGTTAAGGTGGGACGGTCCTTTAAGCAGAGGATTCGAGGCTTAGTGCTTACACATAGCCTCAAATAATTGCAATCATTAGCGTTTATAGTGACAAAATTGGCCAAGACAAAATGCATGGAAATTTAATGAACTATTTATTATCTAATATGGGGATTTTAGCCTCTATACTATATGAATAATGTATGCATGTTCACGAGGCATTAACGAGCATTAACGAGCTTAACAAGCATTAACGAGCTGGGCTGACACGCAGGGATACACAATTTGTGGGAGGCCAGCAAGCAAAACGAACATATATAAGGATTGAGAATATCTTGGTACTATGATTGAGTCAATACTGCATTGCCTGAATACTTCACTAGCACATTTAACCCAACAGTCACTTGGGTATTTTCTGAAACACGAGTCACTGGGGGAGGGGGCTGTTTTAGCCCCCCTTGCATCTTCGGAACCAATAAGACGATCACGCTTAATCAAACGGCAATCGATTGATCAAAAAAGTTAATCGGAGTAAGTTAATTTGTGTTGCCCTAAACGTCAGTGTCACAGGTCAGGTCAAAGGTCAAAATCTAGCCGTTTTAGTTGATAGGCCATATTTTTCATTCGAAGCCTTTGGTTGCAATCATGATTACCCAGAGTGCTCTCAAAGGTATGATACACGTCCAGGATGAGCTTATGCGGGATTGTCGGCATATTGTCAAGGTCAAAGTCAGGTCACATAAGATCACTATGCCCAAAAAATATAAGAAAGTCTTGCAACACATGTTTAACATACTATTTTACGTGTAGAAATCGAAATTGACACTCACTTTACCACCTAACTTAATGTATGTGAAGTAAATGTCAAGTAAAGGTCAAATTCATAACACAAAAGATCAAAATTTAATATTGATTAATACAATAAATAAATACATGTTTCTAGACCGGTTTTGTCTCGGTAATACGACACTGCCCTTTATTTGTCTGTATCTGGTCAAAAGAGGCCACAAAACGAAATTTCAAAATATGACGTCATGAGTTTCGTCGACCTTAGATGTCATCACTCAGTTAAAAATGGAGATAATATTTTGAAATGTGTTATGGCACTTGAATATACATAAAGTTATTTTGCATATATTACGGTATTTAAATATCTTTACAAGTTTTGATTTTTTGACATTTTTTCAACAAAAAAGTGGAAAAATGTAAAAAAGTAAAAAATCCGAGATTGCCATGTTGTAGCCATTGCCATTTGCCATCTTTACATGGTTTCGGATTCCGTTTTGTCTTCTACATGACATTTGTATGGTCTCCCCTAAATTTTAGCTGATTTGGGTGTCAAAATCTTGTTTAGTGACGTCACTAACTTAGCTATATCTAAAAAATAATGACGAAATTATAAAGGTGTAAAGGTGTACGGTGTAAAAAGGATGCCCGGTTAGGTACTAGAAGTTTGGAGTTGATAGCTGCATTTTTTCAGGAGATATTCTAGATATTCCTCAGGAGGGTGGTCTAATCCCCCCTTCAATGACTCGCGGGTTAACTAACCGCCATCCGACGTCCCGTATGCACTAAAAAGCAATAACAAGCTGGGACAGCCGCGTCTTCAACATAGCTGAACATAATGGTGCATATACAGTAGTGAATGTCATTTTCCCAAAATTTCCTGACCAAAACCAATCCAATACTTAACAGGAGCCACTTTGGTTGACCAAATATTGACCGATTTGGGTTGAGGCCAAAAATGTCCAAGATTTGAATGATTTGCAAACAGTAAACTTTTTTATACACACTGGCAAAAATAGCTTTATTGATACATAATTCATAAAATGCACACGTAAAGTTTCCGAAAATAAATTATTTTTGAGAAAAGGAACTAAATACATTTGCAAAGCAAAGTAGTTGGTGCCGCAAGCAAAACCAAATACATTTACATTCATTGATTGAATTACGATCAAATTGTGTATCGATTTGCTGGAAAGAAGAAAAAATGCGTACAAATGTGGCACGGAAGTGATTTGTTTAAGATTAGGCTGACCGAAAAGAGTCCTTAAATTTATTAGCCTGACCGACCGATTAACAAATCGGTCACACAATGTTTTCGGTAACCAAAATTGTGGTAACCGATTGACACCACTAATAGACACTGACTGGTAAAATGTGAACGGTTTAAGGTTACTGCTAGGAAAGATATGGCTTTCAAAATACCGTGTAGAAGAGTCAGTACCACTATTATCCCTAGCACCTACATATACCGCCAAAAATGTACGTGAATGAAATGACATCCACGGTTTTCCGCTTCTACTAGTACGACTTGAGCGGGAGTTTCAAACACTGAATATTTTTCACCAATTTCTGCTCCACGAAAAAATAAATGCCTTATAACTGACTTACCTCTGCGTTTGGCTCTGTCAGAATAAATAGCAGAAACCTTGCCAGAAGACAAAGTGTCCGATCATCGACCACCACATGTCATGGTGGCCGGCATGTGGCGGGACCCGAGCTAAGGTTCCAGCGACCACCACATGCCCGGTGGCTGGCGGCCAGTGGACCCGGGCTAAGGTTCCAGTGACCACCACATGCCCGGTGGCCGGCATGTGGCGGACCCGAGCTAAGGTTCCAGTGACCACCACATTCCAGACCACCACATGCCATGGTGGCCAGTCGCCAGTGGACCCGGGCTAAGGCTCAATTCAACCCGAGCAAAGGACCCCGAGCTAAGGCTAAGGCTAACGTTCAAGTGACAGAGGATGGAGGATGAGCTGAAGGAACGACAGAAAGGAATCTGACAGTCACCGTGACCGGGAGAGCCATAACCGTGTGGCCAGCCGGAAGCAGCTTCCGCGCGTCGTCATGGAGGGACGCTCAAGGTCACGCTATTTTCACGGCCGGCTTCGTCCACTTCCAGACCCTCTTACGAGTGACGGAAGTGGCCATCCAATCATTCTGATTATTTATGAACAATTAAGCGACCGTGGGAGGGTAAAAACGCAAGTATTCATTAACAGGCATTGGGACACAAAGATTATAATCGCCCATTTGGACGCCATCATCCGACAGAATGTGCTTCTTTCTGACCCGTCTCAGGGCAATGATATGCACTACTCAGGGCACTACTCAGGGCACTACTCAGGGCACTACTGAGGGCACTACTGAGGGCACTTACTAGGCGCACTTACTCAGGGCACTAAACTGAGGGCACTACTGAGGGCACTACTCAGGCACTACTCAGGGACTACTGAGGGCCACTACTGAGAGGCACTACTGAGGGCACTACTCAGGGCACTATCAGGGCACTACTCAGGGCACTACTGAGGGCACTACTCAGGCACTACTCAGGGCACTACTCAGGGCACTACTCGGGGCACTACTGAGGGCTTTACTGAGGCACATACTGAGGGCACTACTCAGGGCACTACTGAGGGCACTACTTAGGGGCACTACTGAGGGCACTACTGGAGGGCACTACTGAGGGCACTACTCAGGGCACTACTCAGGACACTACTGAGGGCACTACTGAGGGCGCTACTGAGGGCACTACTTAGGGCACTATGAGGCCACTAACTCAGAGGCCACTACTCAGAGGCACTTTACTTGAGGGCACTACTCAGGACACTACTGAGGGCACTACTGAGGGCACTACGAGGGCGGCACTACTGAGGGCACTACTGAGGGCACTACTCAGAGGCCACTACTCAGGGCCTACTCAGGGCACTACTCGATACCACTACTCAGGGGCACTATTCAGGCCCTACTGAGGGGCACTGACTCAGGGCACTACTCAGTGGCACTAACTCAGGGCACTTACTTCAGGGCACTACTCAGGCACTACTCAGGGCACTACTCAGGCACTACTGAGCGGGCACTAACTAGCGACGGATTCACGGAGCAGGGCTGGAAAGTGTTTCCGTCTGAGAACCAGCGATCTGTAACCCACGCCCCGCTAGGGGTGGGATGAGGGGACAGAAATTCCCCTGTCCCCTCCAAAATTTGCCCGATTACTTGGGAACTATGACAGATATCGACGTGGAATTCTCAGTACTCGATGATTCACCAATGCTACGTCTTCTTAAGCAGTTTTAATGATATTGATGTAGCTTTTGTGGGAGAAAACGAAGTTTCATTGACATCATGTCATGCCATTTTTGGTGAAAAAATAGAAGAAAGTTTGGAAAATTTGAGAAAATCGGGGTTTCAAGCTTGGAAAAAAACAGCGCCAAATGAAAGATGACATTTTCTTGAAAATTACTATCTCGTATATACGAGATAGTAATTTCGGACCAAGTCTTGTGTTATTCACACACAAAAAACCTTTCTTGACCTTTCTTGGGTAAAAAAACAAAAACAAAAATACATTCAATCTAATACAAAAATCAAAGATATTAAAAAACAGTAACACATTTTTTAGAAACAAATACAAGCGAAACACAACCCAAATTACACAACAGTATGTTTGCTTTTGACTGACATGTTTATCCCTAATTATGAGTAACTAAAGACGGTATTTTTCATTTGTGTTTTTGGTTTTTATTGATCGGATGACAAAATTAATGTCACTTAAATATTTCTGGGAATACAAAACTGTTAAAAAATGTCCTTGCTTACATAAATTGATTTCCAATTTTGACCTTATGTGACCTGAGCCTATTTTCAAAAGCAAAAAAGTTTTGCAATTACAATGATATTTTGTCTCTGAGTGATATGACAAAGAATTGCGTACAATTTGGTAATTTGGATTTCACAAAAACTCAGGGCATTGTAATCTCAAATTTACTATTCACTAAACTGATTTTACACATACTTGTTTGTAAAATGTTTTGTAAAACGCAGTTTTCTATTCAGCAAAGGTTGACTTCAGTGGAGGAAATGTTCGTAATTACAAACTTGTAATTCCAGTGGGCCAGAGGTTCTGAATTTCAGAACTGCAAATCGATTGTTGAAACGTTTTTTTACTGGTTTAAGGTGGCCGTTTTATTGGTGCGGTTTGTTTCCCTGCCGAGGTTGTAAGGAAACAATGAGTGTTTTGTTCATTATATAAGTATAACTGCCGAAAAATGTTTCCCAGCCAGAAAAATTCGAGGCAGTGGATCTCCAGCTTTTACAGTGCAGTGTAACAACCTTAACCGATTGTGCTATGATTTGAGTGAAGCTGGCGCCTCCGCGCAGAGAAACCCGGCCATGGCGGTAATAATTGCGCGGTCTGCAATTCTTGTGCATGAGCCTTTGCCCTTTCCATGTGCGAATCAAATCTAGGTTAGGAGTTAAAATGGTGAAGAAACTAAACGATCTTTCTTTCAAGGGCAGCTGGTGGTTGTTGTTTTTGCTCCGCCAAGGCCATAGAATGTCATAGGTAGAACGTCCACTGGCGCAGGGTATCTGCGCAATACTGACAAATGTCAATGACGGTCACCCCGGGGGCACTTTTTTCTCGGGAGACAGTCGTTAATACTTCCGAAACAATCCTGTTATGCAAGCTGACATATTATGTAAAGCCAGAGATCAAACTAACAGATAACGTATATATTAGTGCCAGTATTATGCTAACAAATTAATCAGTGCTTTCACTCAAGCATATACATCTTCAGGGACTTCCCACACAGAGAGCTAGTCCCTACACTGGGGTACGTCATTGCGCTAATCATGCCAACAGCTGGTTAATCACGGGCGAGAATGATGTCTCCTTCCTTCCGCGGTGATGCAAAGTTCTTTAAGAGATTGGATGTTCTGACTTTACAAAACTGTTTTGATTACGTACCGAATTTTTTTCAAAAGAACAATCTATTCCACTTAATTTTGTATGCAATCGGTAATTTCAGCAGGTGCTGATTGTTTGTGAAATCCTGCTTTTGTGAGGTAGGTAAACAATTTATTGCGTTTGTAATCACAAACATATGTAATTACAAACTTCTTTGTGAAATAGGCCTCTGACCTGAACTTTGTCTGAGTGCCAATATATGGGGATCAGGTTGTGAAAATGACTATTACTATTGACTTTTACATGCATATAACACAAAAAAACGTTTGTTATTTCCTTTTCATTTTTTTCCTTACGATTTTCGTCGACCTTTTGCAAATACTAACCTTTTGAGATCTAACCTTGACCTTTGCTTACCATTTCATTTTGCCTTTTTATGAAATGTATCATACCTTGCAGAGCAATTTGTGCGATAGTAGTCGCAATACATAAGGCTTTTGAATGGAAAGTATGGCCCATCAACTCAAATACATCGATTTTGACCTTTGACCTGACGTGACCTGACCCATCATTGGTTACCCATTGTTTGAAGAAATGTGTAGTATGTCCTGTAGCCACACTTCTCATTGAGCTTTCATTTTTACCTCATGAGAGCGAGAGTTCGCGCTGAGGTTATGGGCTATGAGAATAGTATTAACGAGTGGCAGTAGTCCTCCCCAACTACACAGTTGGTGTGGACTGAATAGCCCGCAGCGGGGCGCGGAAAACCTTTATAATCACCGCACTCTTCATACCAGGGCTATAATAATAATACGAACTACACTCACATACGAGCACTCAGTCTTTCTGGTGTCCAGACGATCGGTCGAGAACATCTCCGCGGAAGCGTCACCCAGCGCTCAGTCTTCTGTCAGCTCGTGCGTGCCAGTATATCTCGGAGCGCAGCGAGTACCCAGCGCTCAGTCTTCTGTAGCCGTCGGTCCGAGTAACCATCTCCGCGGAGCGTCAGCCACGCACGAGCTCACAGTCTTCCTGGTCCCCGTCGTCCGAGTAATCATCCTCCGCGGAGCGGTCAGCCATGCGCTGTTCTCAATCATGTTCCTCAGCAGCTTGCGCTGAGGTGCTCGCGCTAAATTCGACCGTATCTGGCTGCCGCGCAGGTCACACAGGTACATGGATATGACACAGTGATGGCGGAGAATGGAGTGAATCCTCCGTTCAGAAACTCGCCCGGGTATTGTGAACCTGCCAAAGGACGCAGCACCCCGCCCACGTCCAGGACTCCGTAATGTTCAGTGAGTCATTTACAGCCATAATGTAGTTCGTGTGGCCGTGAGATGGGTAGAGAGCCATTGGCCTGGGACTCATACACACAGCTGGGTGTTCTAAAGGCATGTGACGTAGCCTCGGTACCGCAGCACACTGGTTTTTGAACGACCTGAGGTCGCTAAGCAACCGTATATTCGTTGTTAGACGTGTGCACGAATCGAGAGCGGATATTCAACGCAGTGCTCTCAGGGTTTGGGATAGGCGTCTATGAGCTGGGAGTTGGGAGTAAGAGGTAGACCTAGAGCGATGACCAAGGCTTCTAAGTATATATATAAGTATATATATATATATTATATACAGTAAGAGGATTGAGGCTATTTATATGCTGTTGGTAATAGTTATACCTCAGTATTATTTATATGAGTATGTTTTGGTGTAAACTTGGGAAGCAGATTGGTGTAATATACAATGCTCTTTAAATACAATAGCGGCGCTTAATTGTTGAAATGACTGTGCGTTCGAAGAGGCATTCACGATGTTTCTGATGAGGCGTCTGTGTCGTTCGTATGGGAGACAAGGAATTAAACGCCACACAGAACTCAGCATAATAAGGATGTTTGGGATCTAATAAACAGTGCACGATACTTTAACGTTCGTAATTCTTGTTGACATGCTTTCAGACAATTACAACACTCAAAACATAATACAGAGCAGTGATAATTGAACATTAAGTTACACCATCCATGATTAATACATATAAAGCACTTGAATATCGTTAAGTTGGTCGAATCAGTAACACTCGCCACAAACGTCACATTGCGTCCATTTCAATAGACACACTAATTCTCGCGACACAACCACGAACCCCCTTGGTTCTGCCCAATCCACAAATACAATGACATATTTTGGCCAGAAAAAAAATGTTTTTGTTCGTGTGACACCAGCCTTAATTCTGCCCATGATAATATATATTTATCCAACATATATATTAAATAATATATATAATATATAGATATATATATATATATATATATATATATATATATAATATATACTTTTATGTGTATATGTATATATACTTTTATGTGTATATGTATATATATATATATATTTATCCACAAGGCTGAAACCGATGACATGGTTTTGAATTGATAAATATTTAAGACCGTTTTAATGCCTCACAGTATGTTTATCATGCGCTTTGTTTGTATTCAATAATTTATTGATATATTTTACAAGTGAAGTGTGTGGCTTAAGTTGTGTATTATTATTTCCACTTCATCGATATCACTTATAAATGCTACCCATTCATGTCACCTCTCTTTGAGCATCCAACAGTCCCACAAATCAATAAAATCATCCTGATTTCTGGACATCAGAAGATCTGCGTTTCACTATATGCCGGAGTATATGCTTTTAACATTTGCGCGTGTTTCTGGTATCCACTGGCGGATCCAGAACGTGAGCATGGGGAGGGGATTAAATAAATAAAAATCATCAAATTAAAAATTTCATCTGATTTGGCTTCCTTGTACTTTACTAAACGGTTTCAAACAAATGTGAGTTAGTAAAAGTTTATTATATTTCCCTCTACAGTGGAAAATATGTCAAATTTCAAAGATTTCAGGCAACATGGGGGGCTATAGCCCCTGCCGCCCGCTCTGGATCCAGACGTACGTCAGATGTAACTGAAAATTTAGCTCTCGATGCAAAACAATTAAAAGCTCACAAAAAACATGCTATTTATGCATCGGCTTCAACCAAACCTTTTTAAACGTTGTCATCAATATAATTTGACGCAAAAAAAAACATATGTAGCAAATAGCAATGTTATTTTGCATTAGGTCTAACAAATCATGCCTTGGACTACGATTCCTTCACGTATTTCCTATGGAGCTTACATTCTGTCAGTGTGTGATTCTGCGACTTGGCTTCCTCTATATTTTCAGTGATATTCCCTGACTGTTTGGCGAAAGCTCTGAGTTTAATTTCCCACAATTATTTCTTCTTCTTTTGTCCTTGCTTTCGAGCCGCTTATAAATTATGAAATTCTTTCGACAACACTTGAGCTCATTTAGTATCACAAATATTCCGGCAAAATAATTATACAGATATTCACAAAGAACAAGCTCACCTAAAAAGCGGCAATCAGTAAATTTAACTCGGTCGCTATAATTTCAACAGAATCTCGGTATCAATTTAATTTTTCCCTCGGTGCTTTTGTACCTCGGGTATAAAGTCAACAGGGAGACCTCGATTCTGCGGAAAATATGATACCATACTCATGAACTGTTACAGAGTACCTTTACAATGCCCTGTCAAGAGCCATCACTAATGTGTGCATTATTTCAGCGGCTTTCGCAGAATTTGAGGTGGTTCCCGATGTACTCCAGTACTCACCGCGGCAAAAACTGAAGGCAAGTAAACGTCAAAGGTCGGGGAACTGTGAGCAGCTCGACAACAATTGACATTTAACTCCAGTCTGGGCACAGGATCTGAACTATATTCGTTTTTGCATGATTTTAATTATTGCACGTGCTTGTAGGTAAAGATGCAAAATTAGTTTCCTGAATGCCTTATGTTTTTTTTCTTCTTCTTCTTTTATGGCTTATGCCCTACCGAAATGTATTGTTCGCTAATTTCTGAAATATTGCACCACTTAAATCGAGTGTCGCCTTCTGTGTCTGCTTTAGCAAAAATAAACTATACGTA